>QQXO01000083.1:0-79613 GCA_003709845.1 Chaetothyriales sp. CBS 134916
GATTCCTGTATGTCGACGCAAGGTTAGCCATGCTGGTCAGTGTGTCGGGATGATCGGCCCCAAGCTTCTTCTTGCTCGCCTCCATCACCTGCACGTCCAGCTCCTCAGCATCCTCCCACCGGCCTTGATTCCTGTATGTCGACGCAAGGTTAGCCATGCTGGTCAGTGTGTCGGGATGATCGGCCCCAAGCTTCTTCTTGCTCGCCTCCATCACCTGCACAAACAGCTCCTCAGCTTCATTCCATTGTCCCTTGTTCAGAAGCACCAATGCAAATAGGGATATACAGGACAACGTATTTATATCCTCTTCCCCCAGCAATTTTTCGCAAGACGTCTTGGCCTTACAAGCCATTTGCTCTGCCACATCATACCTGCCTCGTAACCGGGCATACCAGGCTCCGTTGAACAGGAGAGTTGCCCACGTTTTCTCTGTACCCTGTTCCACCGGCTTATAGTCAATCGCCGCCTCAACATGTGCAAAGAGCCTCCGGCACGCTGTCCAGTTTTCGTAGTCTCCTCTTGGAAATGATGTTCCCAGTCTTGTAAGATACTGCTTCTTGAACTCTTCTTGAAGACCCTTAGCTTCAAGCCACCTCCTTGTCGAGAGCTGCACAAGGCCATGCATCTCAAATTCATTTTGATTCTCGTTCGCAGTGATAAGACAAAAGTCCTGCAACATCACCACATCGTCTTCAAACCCGCTAATCATCTCTTCATCACTACAGCCGGGGTCTGACTCTTCCTCTCTCTTCATATCAACCATCAGATCTGTGGGCTTCAGGAGTGATTCAGGAATGCATTGTCGATTAAAGAAGCTCATAAGGGAGAGAATATCTGCTGCAGAACGCCGTTTGGAATGAATATGCTCAAAGGAAATTTGCCAAGTCGTGAGGACTGCATTCGACGCGCTTCCGTCTCGCCGGAGGTCCCCACCATCATGCCCTAGAAGCCTAGTTCTCTTGCGCTCGCTTTCTCGAAAGTCAGCCAGGTATTTCTTGAGTGAGCTCCGTGGCGCTCTTGCCCGTATGTACCCAGCTGCTTGGTTGATGGCGAGTGGGACGTATTCGAGGGTTCGTACTAATTCCGTAGCTTCGTTTAATTCTGTGGTACCTAATTTCTTCTTTAAGAGTAATAGAGCCTCGGCTTCTACCATTGTTCCAACCTCGATTATACCATTGTATCCAGTCAGCCTGCGTGCCAGGTCTTTATTTCGTGTCGTGACGAGGATAGACCCGTTTCGACTTTGTGGCAGATACGATGCAAGCGGTTTGCTATCTAGAGTGACTGCCGCTCCGTAGAATACGTCAGCATCGTCAGCACTGTCGAGAATCATAATCCACTGGCCATTTCTATCCTGCGATAGCCAATCATATAAGAGATGTGGTATGTTGGCTTTAGGCTCTTCACGTCCCGGTAGCTTGACGGCGTCTGCAATCGCTCGGAAGCCTTCTTCGACACGCGCCTGTGTGCTAGCATGGACCCAAAACACCCACACCCTAGTCACTCTTTCATCGACCCTGTGGGCAAACTCGATAGCTAGCTGCGACTTTCCGATACCGCCAAGGCCCACAAGAGCAACGCGGCCAGCAGGTTCGGAACATCGCTTGTCGATCTGGTCGAGAATGTCACCGCGATTCACAAAATCTGGATCGCGGCGGAAGGGAATTATAGGAAACGGCTGCAGCATCGGAGCCCCATCAGGCTCTTCAATCTCCTTCTTAAGCCGACGAAGGGCATTTGTTCTTTTCTCTCCATATATAAGCGGCATAAAAACACCAAAGATGCCTAAGAGACAGTATACTCCGTCTTCTTCGCGGGTGGTCTGTCGGCCCTCAGCCCATCTGAACCGTTCCTTGATATCAAATTCAGATAGAGCAGCACCTCGAAGAGCTAGAACAGGAATACCTGTTATCTCGTGGATCTGCTGCTCGAGAGAGTTCTTATTGCCGAGCCACAAGCCATCTTTGCTGAAGAACTCGACTAATACCGGGGCCAATAGCTCTTGGAGAGTCCACCCACGGGTAAACCATCGGCTGATCTGAAATGCCGGTTCCCAAAGCTGCCGGTTCAGGAAATGTATGCTGCTGGATGTCTCCGGCACAGTAAGCTTCTGCTCCCTATGTGGTAGTGGTTCCGAGGGATTAGTGGACTGGGCTATCGAGTTAGGGATTGAGACATCGGCAAGGTATACGTAACATCGAGCTGCATGCTGATACCAACCAAACATGGAATTTATGGCCTCGTTTAGCTCGCAATTGTTTGACTTGTCGATGCAGCAAGTATCTATCCAGAAGTATCGCAGACCGTCTTGCGTCGCTTGTTTTGCACAAAACTTAATCTTCTCGTAGCCGGCCTTTTCCCCCCAAGTTCTATCAATCATGTCTCTGTAGGTAACTTCCTCCTCGTCAGGACCCCACGTGTGTGACAGAATGGCATACTCGGGAATATTGCAATTGAGATCCTTTGTCAGGCTGATCTTGCCGTTTTCGTATTTGAGCAGTCGCATAGTTCTAGGTAGGATTCGTCATCAGATTATGGCAGTGAGATCGTAAAACGGAATTGTGATTGAGCTCGACGCCGGTTACGGGAGAATGAAGGTTGGAAAAGGCAGAAGGGCTTTCTTGCCAGCTGGAAAGGCTGAGGTAGGTCATGGCAAGGCTCGGTGGCCATTCAGAATTGGCGGTGAGACATTCTGCCGGCAAAAGCTATCCAGAAGAAGTCAGGTCGACCAGCCTCAAGGCGTGGCACAAGAATATGACGGCACCAATAATCGTCGGCTGATGAAAGAAAGACCACTCTGCTGGCGATCCAGAAATGGGCGTTGTCACGTGACTCAGGTGAACTCATGTCCATAATATTAGTAAGCTCGAAACGCTACCGTGCAAGTTTTCAAATGACATGAGGTGGGGTCTTGGCGTAACACAGTTTACTGGAGCGGTTCTGTTACTCGTAGATGATTGGATGATCGATGGAGTTTACCTGACCTATTGAAAGAAGAATAATAAATAGCCTACTCCACCAATCTCTTGGAAGAACTTATATTTGTTCGAAGCGGACACCGAACTTGGACCTCTCTGTACCTTAGTAATGAAAACAATCTCTTGCCACGATATTAACAGTAATATTGACGAGTAGGCGGTATCTATCAAGAGGGATATCGATCAAGAGGGGTATCACTCGAGGGGGATATCGATATCGTCGGGGTATCGATCGAGAGGGATATCGATCGAGGGGGTAATCGGTTGAGGGAGATATCGATCGAGAGGGGTATCGATCGAGAGGGATATCAATATTGGCGAGACGTCGATCAAGAGTACCGGTAATATAAGAATATCAAGACAGACAGACAGAAAGTGTAACTATACTGAGCAAAAGAGACAAACATCAAAACATTGATATTATTGGCTGGGATTTATACGCCAAGACCTAGTGTTGCGCTTAAACATGCGCTAAAAGTGCCACTTCCGCAGGGGACAAAAACTTTTGCAAGGGACCTCGATATCTGATTATTATACTAGCGTAGATACATGCGTACTATGTACTGCTATCACAACTTCAAAGCAGCAGACGAAACAGGTCCGTTGCCGTTACCTCTCCTCTTCCCAAGGCCCTGCAGATCTCCCTTCTTGTCGATCACCTTGACGTTGCCTCTCTTCAACTCCTCCAGGATGCCCTTCTTTTCCTCTTGTTTACTCTTCTTTGCCCCCTCTCCACTGCCGGCATGCTGCTGCTTCTGCTTCTTGTTCAGTCGTTCCTTTTCTCGTCTGCGTTTCCTGATCTTCTCCTCCTTGCTCATCTCCTCCTTGTTAACGGTGCTAGAGCCGCCCTTTCTCATCACCTCGCCCTCTTTCCTACCTTGATCGCCGGCTTTGTAAACCTCCTGAGGCGCAAGCATGCTCTCGCCCACCTCGCCAACAGGTCTTGCATCCTCCATACTGATTGTCGGCTTGTCTTCGACAGTCTTGATTTCCAGCTCAACCCTCTTCGGCTTGAAGTGCAGATTGCTCAGCAGGTCCAACTGATAGTTTACTTCTTTCCACAACTTGTCAATCTCTGCATGCTGCTTCTTGGTGACTGCAGACCTCTTGTCCACGTAGTTGGGATCGGTTGACTTGAGACGCTCTTGCTCGTACATGTCCGCAAGACCTGTCTCAGCCTTTCTGTCGTCAATCTCAAATCTTCCCCTTCGAGTGTCGGAAGCGGAGCCAATCGCGTCAGGGCGACGGCGGATGACCTCGTCAAATTCTCGAGCAATGATGCGGCGCTTGATCAGGGCTTCGATTTCTTCCGTAGTCTCAGTCGTCACCACTGGCACCGGCTTGCCAACACGTTCGAAGTCGAGGTCCTCTTCGATCAACGAGTCGACTGGGCGGTCGACAGCTCGTGCCTCTCCAGAAAGAGTCCAGTCCCTCTTCGCGACATTGGCAGCTTCTAAACGTCGGATTTCAGCAGCAATTTTAGCACGTTGCTTTTCATGAGTTGACATGTTTTTGGTGGCCGGCCCATCGGCCTCATCTGAATCCTCTTCGTTACTGGAGCCTTCTGATTCAGAGGCGAATATGTCACGGTGGACATCATCCATAGCACGCTGGAGATCGGCATCTAGATCATCTTCGATTTCGCTGTTCCTGGACCCGGTCGAGGCTTTTGGAGGCTGTGTTTTCGGCAGGGCTCGCATGCGCTTCGTTTTAGAGAGTTTCTTTGGTGGAGGCTCAAAGAAATCGGCATATTTGATGTTGTTGGTGTTGTTAAACGCTGGCATAGCGCCGTCCACGTCACTGGCGTCTTCGTCATTATCATTTTCGTTGTCGGAGTCGGGCGCATTCAAGTCTGCGTTACCAAAGGTAGGGCCGTCTTCCTCCTTCTCTTCCTCATCCTCTTCCTCATCCTCTTCTTGCGGCGCAGCCATCAACAAAGGGTCGGCATTCCAGTCCACCTCATCCTCGTCTGACGGACTGTCATGATCACCTCTGGCATCCATCTGTTCGAGGAACTGAGACTGCTTGTTAAAGTCGTCAATCGAGAAGAAGCCGTCGTTGAGTCCATGGACATCTGCGACGTAAGAGTCCGGTTCATGTTCTTCCTCCTCCTCTGAAAGACCGTTCTGGTCTTCTATGGCCTCAATGTCTTCTTCATCCATATCATACTCGCTCAATTCGTCGGTCTCTTCTTGATCATCGTCCAGCCTCTTGTCGTGCTCTTCCTCATCTTCATCTTCTTCCTGGAAATCGTGCTCCAAGTCGTCGTCTTCACCTTCGGCACTGTCAGGGTCCTTTCCATTTTCTTCCACCTCTCTGGCATCATCCTGCGGCAACTCTCGCTCAATCTCATCGCAAGCCGCATCCAGAATGCGCCGCGCCTGCTCCCACACCTGCCTCACAGCGGCGCCTTCGATGTGGACCTTGCGCAACTGCAGCACTTGCTGCTCATTTTCGTGTTCTTGCCTCTTACGCTTCTTTTTATTTTCACTTCTGCGAGCTCTCTGTGCATCTGAAATCTCAGTGGCCAGCGGATCGAGCAGTTCTTTGACGAGGGCAAACGCTGATTCTGCGAGGGCCGGCGTCGGCTCAAAGACCGCTTGCGGTCTTTGAGCCAGCTGTGCGAGCAGACCTCCGGGCGGGTTGACCTCGCCTGCCACTGCCATGCTTGGACCAGTTGGCGCTGTCTGTTGATGCTGAGGAAAAGGCAAATAGAGTGCGAGATGGAAATATTTTGTTGCCCAACCGAAGTTTTGCCGGCGTGCTGTAAGGTACGCTGTACATGTACGGTAACAGTAAAGAGGTTACCGGTAATATTGTGCGTTTGGCAAAATACGAGCGACCGTCAGTCACGTCCAAGTCTTCATGCTCCTGTAAGGCAAGGTTGCGATGGTAACTACATCGGCCCCTCACTCAGACACGACGGTCGTCGTGGTCAAACGCAGGCACGCTACAGTTGCAGGCTATCAATGGACCTGATAATTGGACCGGGCAATCGAGGCAAGATCCAACCTAGGGCATCATGACCGAATCCAGAGGAAGGGGTTTTCTTCTGCTGCTAAGCCGCTTATGATAACTCGTACAGTATAAGTTACCCAGGGCCGAAGAAAAAGTCGGCTTAAAATGGACTTTGATACGAACGCTTGGCATCTCCAGTAACTTAGTGAACCACTCAAGAACCTCAGAGGTTGTGCCAACAGCTGGTCCCGCAGTGGTTTCAAGCACAAAATACCGTTAGCATTGAACGGCATTGACTCAGGATGGGTGATGTCAGCCTGTGCCAAATCCTCGACGGTCCCTTAATAAAACATTGCATGGCACTAGATTTACTAGTAACTTAAACTCCAGGCTTTCAGGGCCCACAGACCAGGGTTTACCGTTCGCCATGTGGATGGAGTCTAAGGCCGTGGCATGGCCGCAGTTCTTTGGGCAAACTCTAGCATTCTGTGGCGGCGGTCATTGGCCATTATTAAACAACATCCATGTTAAGAAGCCCAGGGATAAGCGATGTTACATCTACATCGGAGGACATCTCTCCAGCTATTGGCATAGTTCTACGTCACACCGTTTGTCCACCATCGCGAAAGCATCTGTCATATCTTTGCCACGATCGGACGAAGTGGCTCTTGGCGGACCCAGAAAACTGTGTCAGCTTCACCTACTTCCAATCAAGTGTGTGCTCTAATAATTAACAACAATAACCAACAGAGAGGCTGGTGTGTCGCGTGGCCACTTTGCCAACAGCGCCAAGATGGGATGGGCAAAGCTTTTCCGACATATACCTGGACATCCCATCTGTAATACGCCTCGAGTCGGACCCTGTCCTTGAAGGGCTGCCAGCTGACTTCCCGCAATCATGTCCTACAAAGAGTATGACGAGAAGATATACGAGACCGACGACTCTCCTCGTCAAGATGTCCTTGTCAGCGATGTATCGGACAATGCAGACCAGCTCCAACGCAGGCTGGGCAACCGTCAGATTCAGCTTATCGCCATCGGTGGCAGTATTGGCACCGCCTTGTTCGTCAGTATTGGTGGCGCTCTGGTATGTCGCTTTTGCAGCATGTGTCACAGCTGCGGATGGTCCCCATGGGTTCGTTCCTCCCAACGTTCTATCCTGACATTGGAATAGAACAAAGGCGGTCCCGGCTCGCTCTTCATTGCCTATGTGATGTACAGCTGCTTCCTAGCTCTAGTCAACAATGGAATGGCTGAAATGGCCGTCTTGCACCCTGTGTCAGGTGGCTTCATTCGAATGGCTGGCAAATGGGTGGACGATTCATTCGGCTTCATGGCAGGCTGGAATTTCTGTAAGTTGAATGGAAGGTGTAACATCAACAAGACTGGTACGCCAGTGTTAGAACATACAATCCGGCTCAAGCACGACGTACTCATTCCTCTCGTGACGGTCCTACTTGATGGTCTGACTTTGGTGGAGTTCAAAAGGGCTTACGATGGACAGTCTTCTACGAGGCTCTTCTCATTCCATTCGAAATCACGGCGCTCAACCTCGTGCTCAAATTCTGGCGCGATGACATCCCTACTGCTGCAGTATGTGGCGCCTGTATTGTCCTATATGCGTGAGACTCACCGTGTTTCTCGAAGCACCACCGCTCCACACCTGTTATCAGACATAAAACCAGCCCATACTCCTCGATTTTCTTTGCTCCCAGCTCAACCCACAAACTTGCCATATGTGAAACTCTGAAGCTAAAACGTGTCACAGTATATTGAACTTCCTTGCTGTCAGAGCGTATGGCGAGTCGGAATTCTGGCTGTCGGGCGGGAAGGTGATCTTGATCTTCATGCTGTTCTGCTTCACATTTATCACCATGGTTGGCGGTAACCCACAGCACGATGCATATGGCTTCCGCTACTGGAACAAGCCGGGTTCGTTCGCCGAGTATCACACCAAGGGCTCGCTTGGCCGATTCGAAGGCTTCCTTGCATGTCTCTGGTCGGCCTCATTCTGTGTCGTTGGGCCCGAGTACATGGCCATGGTTGCTGCAGAAGCCAAGCGGCCTCGCATCTACATCAAGGCCGCCTTCAAGACGGTGTACATCCGCTTTGCCATCTTCTTCATGGGTGGCGCTCTCGCCGTCGGCATCGTGTGCGCGTACAACGATCGGACCCTGGTGGCCATCATCGCCGGCGACACCGGCGGCAGCGGCACAGCTGCAGCCTCCCCCTACGTAATCGCCATGTCTAACCTTAGCATCGGAGTGCTCCCGCACATCACCAACGCGCTCATGGTAACCTCAATTTTCTCCGCCGGCAACACCTACACCTACTGCGCAACTCGTTCACTCTACGGCCTATCACTCGAAGGCCGCGCGCCCAGGTTCCTACGTACATGCACACGCAACGGCGTACCGATCTACTGCTTCTGTATCGTCATCTGCTTCCCGCTGCTCTCCTTCCTCGCCGTGTCCAGCGGGTCCAACAAAGTTCTCACCTGGCTGGTCAACCTGATCACGGCGGGGGGCATCATTGACTACATCGTCATGTCACTAACGTATATCTTTTTCTACAACGCTTGCAAGGTACAGGGCGTCGACCGCCGAACATTCCCCTACTACGGCTACTTCCAGCCCTACTGCGCCTACCTGGGTCTGGTGTGGATGACGCTGGTGCTGATCTTCTACGGTTACTCGAGCTTCACGCCGTGGAGTGTGGAGAACTTCTTCACGTACTACACCATGGTTTTTGTCGACATCATCTTGTTGGTGGCCTGGAAAGTCATCAAGCGCACACCCATCGTCAAGCCCGACGAGGCAGATCTCGTGTGGGAGCGGCCCATTGTCGACGCGTACGAGGAAACTTTCGAAAGCGAGCCGCTCGGCTTCTGGCTGGAGATCGCGCAGTTATTTGGTTTCAGGAGGGCCAAAAGGGATGTGAGGAGAGGCTCCATCTAGAGACTTGATCTACCAGTACTGGTGATCAGTTCGTAAACAAATCTCAAGATTTTATATTCTTAACCTAGTAATCATCTCATCACAGCTACATGTGTATCCATGACTAGGGCACTGAAATTGGACTCTGCACCTCCATGTGAGAGCGCCTGGATACCTGCTCGCCGAACCAACGCAGAGACGTACGCTGGAACTCGCGAGGCACAGTGTGGCTGAGAGAGATCGGATGCCAAGCAGCGAAAATTGGAGTGCTAGGAGTACAAGCTATCCCCAGCAGCTGTTGGATCCGGTCTCAGAAAAAATTGTGAGTCCCTGATGGTCCCTAAAATTGATTTTCTGTATCTCAGGCCTTGCAAAGGTGTTGACAATTGAGAACACTTGATATGGAGCTTTAACCTTGCCTACAAGCTAAATTACCCAAACAGGAGCTGGAACACACAGATTCTATTTATCCTCTAAGACCAAGGACTCTCATGCTCTTCAGGGAGCGCATACGGACATTTACCGGACAATTTCGCACGGTACTGAACAGTTTGTGTGCATGATTGTAGGATGCCAAGCTACCAAGTACATGGCATACGGTAAGCACAAGACATCCGTGACTTTTTCTCATGGTGCTCAGCGGCGCCAAGCTCGAGGACGCCGGTCTATACGACCTCATCCACTTATGGGCACTGTGTGGCTACTCTGTGGACGGTGTTATCGCCCTGTGCTCGGTATTCAAACTGCACGACGGTCAATCAGCTTTCGCGCGAGAGTTCTTCGAGGAAGCTCTCGCTACGTGGAAGCTGTCTTACGCCTTCGACTACCCAGTGGCATTCATCAGCGACTATGGACAACAAGTGGAGGTAAAGTGCACCAACGGCGATACCTTCCATGGCAAAGCACATCATCTGCACGATCCCATACAACGTCCTTAACAGCATCACCTTCACCCCGCCACTAGCTGGTCAGCAGGAGGACGTCCTGTGCACACCGTACGTGAACAAGAGCCTTAAAGTCGACGCCAAAGTCCAACCCGCTGATCTGCGTACGTGGATGGGCATCATTTAATTACCCAGCCAACAAACTGATTCAGGCGGCTGGCGAAGCTGACACGGCCACAGGCAACGCGTGTCTCGTGTGTTTTGGTGCCGCTCCGAACTCGCTGCAGCCAGAGGACGACATCGAGGGGGCGATTGCGGCTGTGAAGGCATTTGACAACGAGGGCAACATTGAGGTGAAGAGACTAGTCTTCACCAGCCGGGCAAGGATGAGTACGTGCGGGCCGGCTGGAGCTGGTTGCCGCCGTTGATGGGGACAACAATGGATCTAGGCGTGCTGAGACAGGGGCACGGCAATGGACTCCTTGCAAACGCGGATTGGGTGATCGGTTGGAGAGGATTCATCGATGGGGCGATTGAGGAAGGTGCCAGGGCTGCAAAAGCTGTCGGGGAGGAGTTGCTGGGGATGTCCCCGTAGGGAGCAAGGCGGTGCACCTGATGTTGACGGGGCGCGGGATATTCTAGGGCACTGTCAAGAAGCGTGACATTGCTATATGTACCATGCATCTATCCAGGAATTCTTCAGTTTCCTCTTTGGGCCTTGCTCCCCACAGAACCGAATCTTAGCATAGCTAGCCTTGCTCCTGCTGGCTCCTATTCTTGTATTGTCGAATGTTACTCTATTTTTATCTGTGTCCCTGGTATGTAAGAAGATGATGTAGGTGGGGTAGAAGGTCGTCAATAAATAGTTCAACTTAGATTGGAAATTCATCATCGACTGGCATCTCTTCGACTAATAAGATCAGAGACAAGGTATAGTTAAATTCCAGGAACTAACTAGGGTAGAACTATCGTATTCATGCGTTTCATGCGAATAAAAGGCATTGGTGCTTATTCAGCCATTATAGGTGTTGATCCCGCCTTCAGGTCCGCGAATCATCTGTGCACATCGAGTGAGTGCATCGCAGACGACTGGAACGACTCATTAGTAGAGTACTTCTACGCCGTAGACGATCCTTCGCAATGACTGAGACAGCACAATCGTATGTAATCACTGGAGAGGCTCAGGGCATAGGCAAAGCCATTGCATGTCGCCTGAACGCCTGATAGCCTGTGGCTTTGGTGGTCATTGATACATGTTCTTCCATGGAGTGGCAAGATCGCAGCGTTATGCTTGTCTCCGGGGACGCCTCTGACCCCCGAACTACTCAAAGGGGCTGCCGAACTGGCGGGATCAAAGGGCAAGTTAGTCGGCTAGGCAAACAATGCTACTGCATTCAAAGACGCGCAGTTGGACACTGCTACAGCCGAAGAGGTTCTCTGACTCCTCAATGTTAACCTGGGCTCAATAGATACCGACGGCTACCAAGAGCTGCGACACTGGCAACTGATTAATTATTGAGCTAAGGCTACTGTAAGTAGGTCAGAAATTATACTGTATTAAATATATCGATCGTGCGTTTGACGCCAAAATTCTGGCCACAAATGGACCTCAAAAAAAGAGAAAATCACAGTCCGACTGGCGCAATGGTAGCGCGTGTAAGACTCTCCCGAAAATCTGTCACGTCGCTGAGAAAAACGCATTGCTGATTGTCGGTGGAATTAATAGTAGACTTCTAAATTTGCAACATCGAGTTGGCAATATCTAAAGGCTGTGGGTTCGAGTCCCACGTCGGATGATGTTATTTTTTAAATTTTATTTTTGGAACGAGGAAAGGAAGACAACAACAAGGAGGGGAGGGACGGAGAGTGGGTGGGAAGAGGTAGATTATTATTATTCTTCAGCGTCATCATCGAGCGTTTCTATCTCAGCCTTTTCATAGGCCTCCATGATCTTGGGGTCCCAGAGAGTGGTGTCCTTGCCGGGGACGCCGCGCTTCATGTCCTTGAAGACGGGGCCGATGCAGGAGGCCCAGCGCTTGCGGCGATCCATCAGCATGCGGGCACTGTCGCCGATGTCTCTCTTGGCGACGCCGAAGCCTGCACCAACGGCAGTAGCAACATGGCTGCCGGGACGTGGCTTGTGGGCGGCGGGACCACCTTTTTTGCTCTTGCCCATGGTGCGGGTGCGCTTGAGGTATGCCTGCTGAACCTGGCTGTCCAAGTCTTCGTGGATGGTGTTGTATTCCTGGTAGGCAAGGCGCTCCTTTGCCAGGTCGAGGAGTCGTGCTTTTCGAGCGCCGTTGACGATCATCACGCGTCGGAGCTCGTTCTGGAGAAGGCGGAGGCGTTCGCTGATGTCATCGTCGTGGTGTGCATCGTAGTCGGGGTTGTCGTCCTGGCCCAGGAGGCCGAGATGACGCAGCTCGGCCTTGAGGCGCTCGTCGCTCTGGACGTAGTCGAGCTTGTGGGAGGATGTCTTTGAGAGGGCAAGCTCTGAGACCGAGGCAGCGGGTGGCAGAGCCTTCTCGGCCGAGTCGTTACCGTTCAAGAGGCCATCGAGATCCATGTTTTCGGCTCCGTCGGCAAAGTCGCTGTTGGTGTTGGCATTATCGGTTGGGGGCGACCTGTGCTCGAATTTCAGGAGAGAGAGAAGTCGACTTGCCAACGGACCAGTCGAGATTTGATCTGTGCCGATGTTGTCCTCATTCAAGCCGTCAAAACTTCCCCTTGGATGATTGGATACTGGCTTCTCGGAGTTGCCGTCCACCATGACGCCATCTTCCTCTGCCCAGATTTCCTGGTAGCCACGCTTTCCTCGCGGCACGGCCAAAAACGGTGTGGTGCGGTCGCCCTAGTGACAATGTTAACCTACACATCCATTCAGCTTGATACCTAGAGGCCTACTGACTCGTTCTCGCAGGAAGGCAATGTCTTCTTCCAGAAGAGGCCGTGTGAAGGGATCTACGTAGGCCTGGAATGTGGAGGCAGCGACTTGGTTTGTGGGCTTGGCGTTGCTGAAGTCCTTGTCGGGGGGCTGGCCCGCGATTTGGTCGCTCAGGTCTTTGGTGGGATAGGATGTGACACTATAGATCTGCTTCTTCTCTGCTTCCGAAATGTTGGCGGTGACCTCGCGGATGTGGTAGATGATAGGATCCGGAGCCAAGGGGTCGGGGAAGAAGCCTTGCTGGGGCATAGGAGCGGCACGGTGGACGACCGTGTTGTCCTCGTCCTCGTCGGACATACTGACATCGGACTTGGCTGGGGATTTGTGGGGCCCGGGCGATGGGTGGTCAGGCGAATCTGCCACCTCGGACAGTGAGGACGTGCCTGGACTGTGTTTGATTTTCTTAGATGGCGACGGCGTATCGGCAGGCGCTGGTGTGTTCCTCTTGAGCTTGGCTGTGTCCTCTGCACTGAAGGTCAGCAAACAGGTCTCCTTCATCACCGCGGCTTGGGGGGGGGAGGGGGGAGAGGAGGGGGGAAAGGGAAGGCGAAGGGGGGGGGGAGAAGGGGGGGAAGAAGGGGGGGGAAAGGCGCATCATGAGTGGAGACAGCCTGAATAGAGAAGGCGAGGAGTGTTGCAGAGCAGCAGCAGATACTTACCCTCATGCTTGATAGGGACTCCATCCATACTGTCGGTTCGGTCCTTCCGCTTCTTGGCCTTGACGTTCTTCTGCGAGGCCTCCTCCTTCCGTGACTTGGACCGGCGGGCGAGTTCGGCTTGGCGCTCGCGGTCCTTGTGCTCGGACTCGACATCGCGCATCTTGTCATGGATGAGTCTGATGGCCCGTTCACACAGCTCGACGCGGTTCTCGGCGTGGTCGCTGAGGGTCTTGAGCTGCTCGATGATGTCTTGCAGCCGCTTGGGCTCGATAGCCGATGGCTTGGCTTCGAGGTGGTCGAGGATGTCGGCGTACTGCGGCTGTGGCAGCACCAACAGGCGCGCGGCGTCAAGGTCAAGGAAGGGCGTCGACGGCGGCGGCGGCAGCGGTGCCGTGCTGGTGCTGGCGCTGATGACGCTGCTTGGCGTCGTGTTGCGGCTTGGCGACCGCCGGGCCTCGCGGGCCTTGTGTTTGCCTTTGGACGCGCTGGACTGCGGCATCGTGGGCGGTCTCGCTGGTGTTGGCGGCCCTGCGGCGTCGGGCTCGTTTCACGGCAACGTCATGTGTGTTGGCGGCGCTGTCGACATTCCATCATCTCTTGCCGAGTGGCGCCTTTAGCGCGCCGGAGATAGGGCTGATTACATAAGCCTATCCCCGTGGAAGCGCGGGCGGAACTTGCCGTCCGATTGCCAAGCATCTGCCGCCGGAAATAGAAACAAGGCTGTTGTGACAATCAACGAAGGATGCCTTTCTATCGCACTAAGGAGCCAGCATATCTTTTCAAAGGCAGGTCCTATTTCCAAGGAGTTGTCCCATCTGTATGGCGAATTGCTAAACCAGTTGATTGTGGTGGACTGTCAGTGCAAGGTCTTCTGTGTCAGACCCAGGCTCGCCAAGACCTGGCCGCAGCCGAAGTGATTCATCACTTGGACAAGAGGAGCTACACCAGACAAGACTGCAGACTAGAGCCAGCATGTGGTGTTGTCTGGCTGTATTACCTTATTGCTGGTCTTCACACTCTTGCCACTGACCTGGATGTCTGCGGATGGACACCAGTGCTGCCCAGCACAGTGTCCTTAAGCTATTAAATCAATAGTACAGTGCTAGACAAGATGTGTATGTATCTTGCTTCTTCTTCGCTGCAACAGAAGGCAGGCTGACAAGAACGGCATCAGCGGCACAGACGTTCGACGTGGTGGCTGTGGTGTTGCCGAATCCGCTGATTAACAACTCGCCCAATGCGCGCATCATCAATGTACGTATGATTATGATACACCTCACACGGCCCCGCTCGCTGCCACCCACGGCTGACAAATGACCCCAGGCATCGCTGGGCTACGGACTCGACGCCTCCGAGGTCATCCGCACGCTGAGCAGCAACAACCCCAACCACCAGTCTGACATCCAGGGCCTCCTCTACGTGCCTGACGTCAGCGGCGCCGGCAGCGCCTGCAGCGACAGCGAGCTTGCCCTCGTGCCTTCCAACATCACCAGCCACACCTCCTTCCCGCCTGAAGACTACCCCTTTGTTGGCCTGGCTCCGTGGACGTCTCCGCCCTGTGTGCAAGCCTACCTCGCTTCCATGCGCGCCACCGCCGTGCGCGGCGCCGTCGTCTACCATACTAACGGCCAGGTAGACACTCCGCCGCCGGTGTCGGACTCCAGCTGGTCGCTCGACGACGGCGGCCAGTGGCAAATCCAGAACCAGTTCCCCATCTATGCCGTGCCCGGCCCTGTCGGCGCCGAGCTGATGACCGCCTTGGCTTGGTATTCAGGCAACATGTCGTCGGCGCCCTTCGGCGACCAGCTCGTGCAACTGTACGACTCTCGCGACCTGGTGCGCCTGTATGCCCACATGGACGTGTCGGGCGGCCCGACCATGCCGTCGCTGTGGATCTTCCTGATCATCGTCCTCGCCGTGCTGCTCACTTTTGTGCTCGTCTCCTCGCTGCTCGTGCATTTCGTCCAACGCCGCCAGCGTAGCATTCTGGCCCGCCGCGTCGCCAACGGCGAGGTCGATCTTGAGGCTCTGGGCATCAAGCGGCTCAATGTGCCTCAGGAGCTGCTCGACGCCATGCCGCGCTACACCTTCAGCTCCAAGTCCAACGCTGCCGTGCCCGTTCTTGGCGCCCCAGAGGTGCCCTTCACCCAGCCCACGTGTCCCATCTGCCTGGACGACTTTGTTCACGCAGAAACGATCGTGCGCCAACTGCCCTGCCGGCACATCTTCCACCCCGAGTGCATTGACCCCTTCTTGCGCGACAATTCCAGTCTGTGTCCCATGTGCAAGAAGTCAGCCCTGCCGCCCGGCTACTGCCCGGTCACTGTGACCAATCTAATGGTCCGCCGCGAGCGACTGGTGAGGAGAATGCGAGAACGCGCTGCTGCCGAGAGCGGCGCGCCCAGACGCTCAACCGTCATGTCAGTCGTCCAGCGCAGAGTGCGAACGTTGCGCACGCCGTCAGCAGCAGCAGCAGCAGCAGCAGCAGCAGCAGCAGCCACAGCCACAGCCACAGCCACAGCCACAGCGCCTGCTTCCCTTCCAAATGGAACGCGCGGCACGTACAACGAACTGGACGATATGACCAACAATGCATCCATGAGCACGCACAATACCGAAGTCCCAGCCGATGTGCGTGCCCAGGGGACCAGTGTGCGGAGAGCCTGGCTCAGAGAGAGGATGGCGAGCCTGCGCGAGCAAGAGTACACCCAGGCTGCCGAGGAGGCCCGCGTTGTCGATGAGACACGGCCGCTTTGTGAGTTCTTTCCGGTGCCATTTCTTCCTAACAAGCTGACTAACGCTTGCGTGTCCTGCAGGGAGAAGGATTGCCGGCCGCTTCAATTCGAGATGGGAGTAACATCATGACTGGTCACTTTGGCTTAGCGTTGCGCGTTATGGCGTATATTCTGCATTCTATCTAGGCTTGGCACTGTTGGATATGTGTGATGAATCGACAGAATGGGCGGGAAATACCAAGTATAGAGCTGTGCAATTGCTTCGAGGCTTTGTATTATCATAATATGTATGACATCTTGATTGACAAGATGAGTACGGCCTATAAGATGGCCAGCATGGCCAGCATGGCCATCATCGCCATCATCGCCTGCACGGCCAGCATCAGGCAAACTTGTCGTGCTTCCCTTTTACCCTAACATCCAGCAGCTCCTCGTGATACGTTCCATTCTTCCTCGCTCGTTTCAACCGCCTTACCTCGTCCTCTTCCAGTCGCCGGCCCACCGCCTGTTCCAACTCCGTGCGCGACACCTTCTCCTTGGCCTTGGACGCCTTGCTCTGCTGCACTCTCGGCTTGAACCGAGCCTGCATTTTGATAACCAGCTCTGTCGCCGGTTCGCCTGCCTCGCCATCTCCTCTCAGGGTGATGGCCACTTTTTTCTTCTTCTGACCGTCTTCATCATCTTCTTCCTGCTTTACTTCCTCTTTAACCACCACCGCTGCCAGATACCTGTCTCCACCATCCCCTTCGCCGCCACTCGCATTCGTCTTCACCCTCCACCTCACCCTGCTACTCCCACCCCCACTCTCCTCCACCTCAAACCCCTCCTCCACGCCCCTCGCCTCCCTCCGTGCCCCCAACACCCCCACCCCATCACAGCTCAAGTAGCCGCCATGGCTCGCCTTGAAACTCAACTGCCCCGTCCCCACCACTTGACTCGCCACCCACACCTGCCGCACATCGTGCGGCTCTGCCGTCTCCGCGTGGGCTTCGACCATATTCTCAACTGCACTCGCAAACACATTGCCATGTGCGTCCGACGCCAGGCAGGTTGGCGGCGTCGTGGCAAGCACCAGAATCACGGGCCCAGACAGGTCAGATGCTGTGTCGGGCGTTGTCCAAATGTCGTCATCTTCTGAGGCGTTAGCCGCCGTCGTCACTTCCCTAGTCGTGGTGGAGGCCACGTCGTCGCGGTCTCGCTGTTTCCGCTTCTTAGACTTCTTGTCGCCCTTGAAGGAAAGCGGTTTGATCGGCATTGCTCCTCGCCCACGCTCAGGGTTTGTGCCGGCGACAATTCTAAAACAGCGGTGATAAATTTCCGTATCGCCAATGAATAAATACTAAATAAGGAAAGTTGGCTTCGCTTAAACAACATTTGAGGAACTAAACTTCCTGTACTAACCTATTATTAATAGACTAAAAGCTAACACTACTGATTAGCATCCCGTATTGCGGGGATCGATATGGATGCACTGTAGCCATGCTGATCGCACGCAACACAGCAGTATCAAGACGCCGGTCACCGCAACAGCAATGATTTTGTTGACAATCTCGTTCGAAACATTGTGTCCGAGCATGGCGAGTTCTAAGTATCACTTTCCCTGCCCTCATCAACCTCGACCGTGACCGACGTCTACACAAGCACGTACTCGGAGTAAGATGCCTGACATCACCCCTCACTCCTTGATATGCACACAGGCATGCATCCCAGCCCCCGTGCCAAGGAGTCGATCTCCGTCGACTCCGGCTTAGCAAGGTATACTTCGTATTGACTACATGAGCACACGACCAGAGCGCGAAACACCAGGCAGACTACGGTGCACATTCTGCCTTGCACCTTCGATCATTCAACTGTTCAAATTCAAACATTCGAACATCAATCAACACGTAACTTTCCATGGCATGCTACGCTACTACCAAGATGTCACGCTGCACATGCAGAACCATGCAGCTTCCGATCGAGCTGCCTCTGGGTGAGGGGTGACGGCCTTCGGGGAGACGAAAGCAGAAAAATGACTGCAGATATGGCAATGAGCCACTTAGTTGAAGCTGAATTTTGTTTCTCCCACCACCGTCCTGTTGCCCGGTCTCCAGCAAGGCGAGCAACGCACATTGGACACGTCCTGGACATCCAGGCGTTGCCATGGAGCGCCTCTGCCCCACCACGTTGAAGCTGCTGGTCTGTAGGCAACATTGTCAACTTGTCAATCCGTATCTTCACACACCGTGTCTCACGCACGACCATGTCAGGAGCTCCTCGCTCTAGCCGCAGGTCGCTCCTGCCCATCCCGCAACGAGCTTCCTACTGCGACGGCGATAAGTGGCCCTTTCCTCGCCAGTCCAGTCACTGCAGCACCATGTCTTTGCGCCACTCATCATCATCATCGTCATGGTCATCCATTCATACCCAGCCAATCCGACCAACACCTCGCCGAATGATGTCCCATCCGCACCAGGCGCCCAATACTCATCGTCGACGATACTCTGGCATTCCGCGCCCATCCTCAGGTTCATCTCGTCAGGCCACCCCTTTAGTCCCATCCACACCCAAACCTGATCCTCTCTATACTGGTCCCAATTCCCAATCAACAGCTCTTCAGGCCCAATCCGTGTGGCCCCCACCCCACTCACATGTTAGAGGTTCATCCTTGCCATATTCACAGCCTCAACAACAATTTTCTGGCTCCAGCAAGCAGGATCATAGCCACCAGTATAATACACGGCCATCATCCACTCCAAGAGAAATCAAAATTTCCTTTCCAGTACCACCAACATCGCCCAGAAATGGCGCTCGCCTGGCCAAATCCCCATCAGCCGGCTCGTTACACTCCCGTCGCAGAGACATCAGGCCGCAGCAGTCTCTTATGAAGCCTCTGAGCCCACCATTGCCCAAGACTCACATTGCCGCCAACTCTAGCCGCTTCGATCCGCCCATGATTCCACAGTCCTCAAGCGAAATTCGCTTACCTTGGTTTACTAAAGCGTCTGCTCCTGCTGACCGCCGAATCAACGTTGTCGATGCCCTGTTCGAAAGCCGCATGACTGATGCAGAAATCAAGCTCCTGAACAACGACTTCTCTCCTAGTCAACATAGGCGAATGAGCTCCACCACCGCAGTAGCCGCTGCTAATGTTTCTACTAGTAGAAATGATCTTCCTAGTCCCAATCTGTCACTCAGTGATGCCTCCAACGTGCTGAGGCTCGAGAGACAGCAAAACAGAAGTAGATACCCGCGCCCCGGCCCCATTCATACATCTGATGCTCCTACATCTCATACAAAAGTGAGTCTTGCAACTTCAAAGACGACCAGTCGTATGCCTAGCCCTGGTTCTGGTGATGACTGGGACTTTAATCTGAGATTGGTTAGTACTGGACACATCATTCCTGAGCGCACTGACGAGAATAGGTTCACTTCGCTGAGCCAGCGCCTTACTGGGTTGGTCGCTACATGACCATCACTGGTCGGCTGAGACAAGAAGAGATGAATGGTCCCCCACCAACGCGTCGGTGTAGTTCAGGTTTCCACGAGCACGTCCCCGAAGCGTCCGATGACCAAAGAATGAAGACAGCTTTGAAAGAGCTTCGGTCTTGCTGTCGTACATCTCTAGCTTTACAGAGCTTCGAGTCGTTTGAAAACAGCCTGAAGAGGGGCATGTCTGTTCCGTCGTCACCACAGAACGCTGCTGCGGAAGCTCCAGCTGGACTTCACAGACAAGCTGCTCTGCCTTCACCAGTGGAAAGCGTTACTTCGAATACATGTTCAGTTATTGCCACGCCATCCAAGGTTGAGCATTCCTTTCCCAACATTTGGAGCCGACTTGCGCTGCCAAAGAGCAAGACCACCGGCAATCTACTCGCCAATCAGTCAGAGTCGCTATTGAGCCTGTCATCCCCAATGAGCTCGCTCGTGAGGCCAGGAGAGTGGATGTCACCTCATCATGGTCGTCGACTGTCCCGTCCCTCGGCGTCTGGAAGCAAGAACGACTTATTGAAAGATGTCAGAGAATTTGTCAAGACGCCGGTCAAGATTATACATCAACGATTTTCTGCCACACCTCGAACACTCTCGTACAGCAGCGATGCTAGCACTAAAGCCGACACCAGGAAGCTTTCCAATTCTAGGACCATGCCTCAACTTGGCCCTTCCACTGTAACCAATTCAACTGCCAAGCGAGTGCGACATGAGATGGCCAAGACTCCTCCGATGGTGGTGGAACTGCTTGACGAGGACACACTATTCAAGAGTCGTCGGCAGAGTGCGAGGAAAAGCAATGGCGAGCTCGTCAAGGGTGTCTTGGACGCCAGTTTGAAGCAGGTCAAACTCATGGGTAAGCTGGTTGGCGAAGGTGTGAGTTGGATGGGTAGTCAGGAGGATCTCGACATCAACGTCATCGCGACCCGTGCCAGGTGAGATAGACAGATTGGATGGCTGAAAAAGTTGAAGCATTTGGTAAGCATTGTATTGCATGTTCTGCTTTGCTTCCGATGTCTGCACCTTGGCCAGGTGTACATGTATCAATCAGCCAGCATGGCAGCAGAAAGACAGTCCCAGTATTACAGAATGGTAATCTAATCGTGACACAGCCCTCACACACCCACCCCCTTTCGGTTTTGGTTCTATTGCTTGGGATGCCACTCTTACAGAGCTAGCCACAGGATCTCCACCTGCACAGTCCTCTCACCGCGCTTGTCGTCGGCATATATCCCCACTTTTTCCCACTTGCCGGGCACTTTATCCGCATAAAACGTCGTCTGATCCAGATGCCGCAACTTGTGCAGCGCAGAGTCGCATTCGTCGCTGGTTGAACTCGACAACGGCCCGTCATCCGCACACACAGAACTGAAAAGACTGCGGATGCCCAGGTTGCGTTCGCACATGAACAGCCCGCCGCCCCGTGGGAAGACCGGCGGGATGACGGAGCACGGTGCGTAGAGGGAGGAGAGGGTGAAGAAATCGCTGCTACTGCTACTGCTGTTGTCGTTGTCGCTGTGGTCTACAAGAAAGTGAGAGGGCCTAGGGTCGGCTTTGGCAATATAGTTGGCGCAAGAGGTGCCAGAGGCGAGGTACCACTGGCCTGAGTGGATGAGGCAGCCGGTTATGCCTGCTGGTGCTGATTTGTCCTTGTCCGAGGGAGAGATGGGTCTGACGACCAAATGGCCCTTGCCGGAAAAAGGGATTGGGTTTGATGTTGATGATGGAATGCTGCTGCTGCCGCTGCTGCTGCTGCTGGGCGTCGATGCCAATGTTGATGACAACGACGACGATGGCCGCTGATTCGACCGTTTAGGCACGTACCGGATTCCGGTAAGTGGGCAGTTGGATTTTGCGCCGTTCGCCGGATCGGTCGGGACGAAGATGCTGTCTGCTGCTGCTTCTGCTGCTGCTGCTGCGGAGGCGGCGTTTCTAGACGAGGAAGAGGAAAATGGGGGCGCATCGCGCAGAGAGCCGCGTACGCGGAAGTGGTACCAGATCTCGCGTAGTTCCTGGCGGTCGCAGCGGAAGGTCACGTCGGCGCCTTGGAGAGGGGAGAGCGCGGCTTGGAGCTCACTAAGGTCGTAGGCGCGCTCGTAGGTGGGCACGATGTTGGAGGCGGCCAGGGCATCGTACGTGTTGCGTGTGCGGTAGAGCTCGACGGTACGGGTGAAGTAGTCGAGCACGTCCTGGTGCGAAGTGGTGCTGTTGTCGTCTCGTCGTGAGGTAGATGAGGAGTCGGAGTCTGAATCCGAGTCACCAGTATAGCAGGCCGGTTCGAGAGTTGAGATACATGTGCCGTGCTTGTTCCACTCGTGTGCCCAGAGGTGGTCATTGTCGCCGTTGATCGAGAGCCAGTATTGCGACATGAAATCTACAAGGTCGGAAGCCGAGGGCGAGGCTGACAGAAGGGCCGCACGAATATCATTTATCGCACGCGACCAATCACAGGACTCGTCGTAGCCGCCATCGCACAGGTCCGGCCAGAGGCCGTGGATGGTCCAGGAGTCGGCTGGGCCAAGCGACGGCGAGGAATCCCAGAACTGGGTTTGGAGGAAATGGCCACCGGGAGAGTTCAAGCAGCAGGCATCGACCTTGGGCGGGGTAGATGTTGGACATGAGAGTTGCGGTTGCGGACATGCTTGGTCTTGCGGAAAGAGGATTGGCTCTTGAGATGTTCCTCCGGACGCGAGAACAGGGGGAGAAGTGACAAGGGCAAAGAGCACCACCTGGGCGAACATCGCGATAAAAGAGGACAACAAGCAAAAACCGTTCAGAAGAAAAGGAAAACGTCTTTCCTCTCGGAGAGCTTACCAAAGTTGATCCCGCAAGCTATGTACTGCCTTTAACGAAGGCAAGCTATATTGCTGTAACAAAGAGCTGGCGGCCGTGGAGACAGTGGCATATTGTAGTCAGCTTCTTACGCGTCCCCACGTGACTCCGAGTGATCCCAATTTATGCCAATTTGGCGGAAGGCAGTGTATTACCAACATTGATGGCATGGCATAGCCCGGCGTCGATGATCCAGCCATAGCTGAAATGGTATTCTTGAATAAGCATGCCAGTATACAACCCTTGCATCAGTTTGCGTCAGTTTGCATCCCCGCCTGCGAATTAAAAATACCTAATTTTGTCCGCTGCAACGAGGCGTACGTACTAATAATAATAATAATAAAACCCACGCACTGTAAACTACAACGGATAACTCCGCAATCACGTGATCATTCCCCGGTATTACCCGGGCCCACTGTGGGCCCGAGCCCCAAAACATCTCCAGCCCTTTTTCGCCTCCACACATCTGCCACTCCTCCAGCCATTCTCATCAAGCTTGCAATAAAATCTCGGACAAGGGCGATTGATAACAAGATCACTCCACACTCATTTTCGTTCGTATTGCCTCCACTACTGGTTTCTGATTCTTTTGAGGTGGTGTTTCGGTCGCAATCTTGGGGACGATAGAGACAAGCAACAAGCAACAAGCAACAATCAATCATCTTATCAGCAAGCACGCGGTCATCATATACATATCACATCCCACAGCACACGAGTGGCCATCTAGCAATAAACAAAGATTCTATCAAAATGGCCAAGCTCCCCTCGATATTTGCTTACCTTCACCACCTCTTCCTGTCGGTGCCACAGCACGGCTACCACAACATCAGCCGCGTCATCCAGCCGCAGATGCGCAGTATCTGCGAGAGTTTCCAAGCGCAGGCACTGCAGTTGAGCCCGACGAAGAAGACCATTGGCTTTCAGAGCATGAGGAATAATAATACCAAAGCCGCTGATAAGGGGAAGAAGGTTCTATAAGGGCGGAAAGCAAGCGCTGCAGGAGAAGAGCAAGGAAATTATACGAAACGACGTAGAGTCGGTTTTGCCCCCCCCCCCCCTATCCCCCCCGCGGCGACTGTAATAGGTATCAACGAATCAACGAGTGAGACGAAGAGACGAGGGGTACGATGGACTCCTAGAGTTATGTGTTGATCTCAGTGGGACTTGTGTGACAAAGATCTCCATCGCTGGGGGCCGGCGCTTAAGTTAAGACGGCTATGATTTTTAAAACACGCGGAGCGCAAGCTGAATGTGTTCCCAATAGAAGTCCCTGCTCTATCAAAAGGCGGAACAGGCAACGAGTTCTGGTTTTCTCTGAGAGGGGCGTGCGGTTGTTGGGAGCGCGGACTCTTTTTTATGCAAATCGCAGATTACGGAAATAATAAAGGAGTCATTTCTTGATCTCGTTCCCTGTGTAACTACCGTAGAAGCCATGCTCTATCGCCTTCTTCCCTGCCTGTGCGTATTCTCCCCTCTTTTTCTTTTCTTTTCTTTCTTTCAGAATTCCACCCTTCCCTTCCCCTTGACAAACAACCAATTCCACAGGCCTTGCTCCTTCCGTTCACTCAACTCCACATACACCTTGCATGCCTCCTCGGCCGAAGGGGTAAGACGGGGCCACCCTCCTCACTCCGCTCCTCGGCGTAGTGAAACTTGATGCCTTCCTTCTGGTAAATCCCATTCCCAGCCGCGGCTCTGATCGCATACGCTGTGGCCGTCTTGGTGATTCTAAAGGTGAACATGACGGGAATAATCTTGCTGTTGAGAAGGATGCCAGTGAAAATGAATGTCTTTGATGCCGTTGTAGACGGAAGAGATCGAAAGGACTTGATGGATTCGGCCGGTGCGACGATGGCAGAGGTCGTGTTGACAGTGAGAGAGGCGGAGAATTTAGCTGGGGTAAATGCGAGTACTGGGTCGGAAGTGTCTGGGACAAAGATGGAGGCTGCTCCAAAGTTATCCGGTGTCAGTATGAGATGATGTTTCTTGACTACCCCGAAGGGGGGGAGGGGAAGCGCGATGGTCTTCTATCAAGTAAGGTTTGGGTGCTTAGTGACATACCGTTGTAAATAACGACACTGGGGGCGCCAAACTTGGATGTGACAGTTGAGAAGATGTCTGGCACGACTGCAGGGCCTGAAAGGTCGGCCTTGATGTTCAGCTCGCCGGAAGGCGTCAGTTCATCAGACAAGCGGCGGGCAGCGAGAGCGACCCTATAACTTTTGGCGGAGAAGGGTAGCTGCTATATACTCTTGCCAATGTTTGGCCCCGCGCCGAGGATGAGGGCAACCGGTCGAGACATATCAAGGTGAGTCTTGTCTTTTTTTTGCCTCTTAGCCAACACAAGTTTGCTATGAGTAGTTCCCTATTGTTCTTCAGCATGCACGGAACAACAGCAAGTCAATCGCGAACCGAGGCATTTTTATAAACTCCTCTGTCAAAGTTGCCATCCCGTACACTGCTGACCAACTTCTCGCCCGAGAAACCGGGTTCAAGTTGCGCGAGTAGAGGAAGCGTGCCACGAATGAATTGGCTTAGCCAGGCCTAAGACTTCGATGGCCACTTACAAATCCACTGGTCAAACTCGAAGGAACTGCTGTGAAGTGGAATAGGTCTGGAGCCCAAGTGTGAAGAAAAGTGGTTCTCTCGTCACTCTGCGAAGACTATCAACTTGTCATTGCGTTATTGAGCCCCTGGGAGGTAGCCAATTCGCGTGTTCATGAAAATGGCAAAAATATCTCAAACAACGCGTGAATTTGACCTGTTTTAGCCCTTTTCGTGAACACGCGAATTAGCCGCGCGCAATTTTTTTTTTGGATCAACGCTCGCGATGATAGTCTCTCGATCGACCCTCCGTCTATTGCATGATTTCGTCATCCACTTTTGGTGCCGCTGATACGCATATGAGGGTCTGAACGCCTCGCACCTACCCTGGTTTATCAATCGTCAATTTTCAGAGAACCGACTTCCCATCAGCACATTCTAGTGTTTGATTCACGATTCAAAGAACTTCTTGAAGCTGGCTTTCTCCCTCCTGATGCTCTCTTGAAGCGCTTTTCTGGTCTTGGCAAGATCAGCCTTAATCGCAGCATCGGTCGATGCGAATTTGGCGGCTTCCTCGTAGTCCTTTAGACCTTCCTCTATATCCTTCAAGGCAACTCTGGCTTGACCGCGTCGATAATAGACCTTTGCCTTGTCTGCGTCCTTGGCACCCTTCGGAATAGCGTCGATGGCAAAGGTCGCCCATTTCTGAGCCTCCTCATACCGCTTCCTATTGTTGGCAAGGAGAGCAGAATTGGAGTTCAGTGTGAAGCGCAGGCTGTCAATCTTACCTTGCAGGTTCGGGTCGTTGTCACTTGGTGTTAGGTACTCGTCGAGATATCGGAGCGCTTTCTGGTACTTTTCGATACCGACCTCTACATCGCCAGCTTTGTAGGCCTTGTTTCCGTATTCCTTCAGGTCGGCCGCGATCTTGTAGCAGTCTTCACCTTTGAGACTCTGGCCTTGGTCCTCCGGAAAGTCCTCATACGGGTCTCCGGTATGATCGGGTGTCTTTTCGGCTGCCGAGGCATAGTCCTTTCCCTCCAGTTGTCCGCAGTCTGCGATTACTACATCTCGGCCTTGTGGCTTATCCGATTGCGTGGGCAGGTTCTCGATTTTCCGAACAATGTTCTTTCCATTGATGACCTCGCCGAAGACAACATGCTTTCCATCGAGGTGGTGTGTTGGAACGGTGGTGATGAAGAACTGCGAGCCATTGGTGCCAGGACCTGAGTTGGCCATAGAGAGGAGAAAAGGTCTGTCGTGCTTGAGGGCGAAATTCTCATCGTCGAACTTCTCGCCGTAGATTGACTCCCCGCCGGTGCCATTGAAATTGGTGAAGTCACCACCTTGTATCATGAACGACTTGATGACTCTGTGAAAGATTGATCCTGGTCGTGATCAGCCGTGCTTTCTGACTTGACGGCCATGGTGTCCTCACCTTTGAAACTGAGGTCCTTCCCCTGCTTGCCTTTGCCCTTCTCGCCTGTACACAGCGCACGGAAGTTCTCGGCGGTCTTAGGAACCACTATTCAGGTATTAGACAGGTTCGTTGACACACAGCATCAACATAGCTAACCATCGCTGAACTGCTTAGGTGTTAGTGGATTCCCGTCATGCATTTGTGATCTTTTTGATACTAACCAGCTCGAATACGATGCGGCCTTCCTTATGATCACCGATTGTGATGTCAAAGAAAACACGAGGACGCTCTGGATGGTCTGTTCAGCCTACCGTGCTGCTGTCACCCGTCTTGCAGATGTCTCTTACCGGATTTTGACGACGCCATGGTGGTCAAGCGAAGGTCACAAGGCAGATTAGTGCTATTTAAAAGACACTGGGGTCACAAATTACGAAGCTTGCAGTGTGAAGAGCAAAGCACTCCCTTCACCGACCTTGTAATATTCACCAAAAAATTCTTGAAGATTCTACTGCCCCACTCCTGTCACTTCGTGCCTGAAGCCAATACAGCCTCGTTCCAAAATGTGGGGAGGGCACGCTAGCACGTGATGCCAAGAGTGGGCTCCCCATATATTAGCCTGTCCCCACGATGTACTCTACATCTTCTCCTTTATTGTACTTACGGTATAGCAGGTCCGTATCCCGTAGACATCCACGTCCTACATGATTTTTTGTATACATGCAAATACCGAATCCGCATATACAATAGGAACTTTAGCAGAGTCCATTCTACAACCCTATCTTACACCTAACTAGCGTGTTTGACTGTTCTGCACTTTGATGGAGGTCTTTAATAGTCCAATACCCTATTGTTGAGCCAGAGGCAGAAAGCTAAGGTAACAAGAACTCCTTAGGCATTCCTGAGCGTTAGGTTTCATCTATGGACTTGGAGGTGCAGAAGCTATATACGGCACTTGAGGACGAACCTTCCAACGCGGACTGATCTTCCAACGAGGACGAACGCTCCAACAAGGCACAACCCACCTCTTCCATGAACGAGACTAAAATTCAGTATCTGATCCGTTTCACTCTCTCTCCGTGAGAGCATTGTGAGGAAAACGAAGAGGAGAATGTAGCGTGTGGCTGTGAGCTTCGCTGGCGGCCAATGTTGCTACCTAGCCTGAACAGTGCATTACCATTGTATCCAACGCTTTTGCTGGGCCAGAGCCTCGGTGCCATGTGAGGTCAACTAGTATTTTGCAACTTAAGAACGCACCCCGGGGCCCTCGTAAGCTAAGGCAGTAGCCCCGGAGTGAGGAAGTGATCTTCGAGGTGATCTTCGAGGTGACCTTCGTGTGTTCTTTTACTCTGAATCGGTCTTGGGCACCACCATCGTTCTGTGGGAACGGTAGAGCAGCTTAGCGAACGCCATTATGTTTATGCGCCGCCTCGCCTCGCCTTGCGCTGGTACACCCAAAAAGGCCAAGGCCTGAATCGGTGGTCGGCGAAAGATCAAACTCTAACAAAACCTTGGGTCAGCACATGCTCGAATCTCAAGCCCCGGAGAGAGACAATAACATGGTAGATCGTCGGGGCAAAATTTGATTCTTTGAGCTCCGGTACACATGCCGGTCAACCACTAATAATCCACTTGCACTCAGTAGCTGACCAACAGTAGCGCATCTAGAAGTTGCAGATCGCTTTCATGCCTGGCTTTACATCCGTCTTCTTTCTACAAATTGGGTAGGCGACCGAGCAAATCCACTAGAACGATTCCATGGTCGACTTATTAGCTGCCCTAAAGTTCCATGCTTGAACCGCGCGATAAAACCTGGCTGGTCAAGGGTAAAGACTCGGTATTCGCTAACACTTCCCAGGTACTGGTATCAAGAAAGGTCATCAAAGACGCTAGAAAGCAAGAGGCACTTTCATTTCCTGCCTGCTGATGCTGAGAGAGCCCGCCAGCTTGTACCGACAGTACGTGGGCTGATGGGCAGAAAAATGACACGCGGGCCTTGTCCGTTATGTCTAGCCATACCGTAATTCGGTTGAAGAGGCCCAGAATGCCTACGAAATACGAAGAGGATCTCCGGACGGTAAGATGATAGGCAATACGGTAGCAAGCAGGAATGTTGGAGCAAGGACCAACTACCTTACCATACCGTAAGTTAACAGCCACCTCTTACACGGGTGGCCGCTTGTGCATATCATCTGAGATGCCGTCGCAATGATGGCTCTCGTCGGGCTCTACTGAACGAGGCGGAGACTTTGCGGTGTCATCTGATCTCGTCTTGACACCTCGACCTTGTGGCTTTGTCTGCGCTGACTGTTACTACCTCGTCATATCCACTGATGAGATCGGATGCAGCACCACAGACCTAAGAGCTGACGGGTCTGTGCCGCGATCAACAGAAGTGCACAATGCTCTCATCACAGTAATAAAATACAGGTGCAGAGCAGACCAAACACTATTATTCTTTGGTCATCCTTTTCGCTTCCCCAGAAATTGGAGCCCTAAAGTTGGTGGCGTAAAGCTAAAGGAGCTTAAATGGCGACGGTTAGTTATGACGAGCGGCATCAATGAGCCCCGTTAGCCGATGACTGGCGGCTTAAGGTTACGTCAATCTCCAGTTCTGAGGGAATCGTATGGTGAGGTGGCCAGCAGATTTGTGAAGCAGGCTGCCGACTAGTGCACCTTCGACGGGTAGCCAGACTGAGATGTGCTGCTGCTTCTCCTGCTACGGGCTCAGAACTAAGATGATGCGGTCGGCCATGATGGTGAAACATGGTCAATTGATAACTACGCGCGGCCAGGCGAGGACGCAAGCGAGTCCTTCAGCCAGGGCGGCCACGCAGTCCTCCCAACCACCATGTGTGAAGCATTTGCAAGTTCGACTTTGTCCTGGCCGAGAGTGGGTGGGGCTGGGAGTCCGGGATTAGCTTTAGATCAGGACGGCGGTCGGCGGCTACTTACTCCGTGGTACCGACTATCTCATTTCTGGTGTGGCCTATCTGCGTCGTCAGACGCCAGCGGCGTAGTGATCGCCCATCCCTGGATTCATCTGAACTGCTACAACAGCCAAGCTTCACCATGCTCCAATGGTTAGACTCTGTAGGCATGGACCCGCTGCTCCGAGGCATCACTGTGTAAATACCCAGCGCATTTGACAGTGGAGAGAGAGTGGTCATGGCGCAGCAGTGAAGTCGACGCGTCCAGAAGGATAATCTTCGTTTTGCCATGAATACCATACTACAGTAGAGGAACAGTGCACTATGGCTTTCAAGCGAGAGATCTGCGGGAGCGAGGAAGCTCGCAAGCTTGTTGTCTCTTGCGCAATACAGCACGGTAGTGCAATGATCTACGGTAGCATGCCATAGTGTCCGATAGTATGCTGGGACGAGACAAGTTCAATTTGGCTTGCTTGATTTACATGGTCAGGTGCTGTGGAAACTAGATCAAACGAAACGACTTCGCAAGAGCTCAGCTCAGGTGAATACATCATCGGCTAGGCCACACGGGGCTGGCGAATAGCGGGCTGAGGCTGAGAGGCGTCCCTCATTCACGCCTCGGTCGTCGTTGCGACACAGGAACAGCTGAGTGCGCTGCGTAGACTGGTTGGCCTTTGGGCCTCCTGCATTGTGCAGGCAGCCAAAGGACGGCACCCCGGCTGCTACCAGGCCAAGGGCGGCTCCACTGGCCGGTCGAAGATGAGGACGCGTAATGGGGCGACGGCGATAGCTGGCTCCGTGTTGCCCAGACTGGCTACTTGAGACGAGTCTTTGTTGGCCTTTTCCAGACTCGGCCACAGTTTGCCACAAGACCTCATTCCCGCCAAAATTCCCGTCAAGTCACCTGGCGTTTCCATGGCGTCTCACATTACGCAGCCCACCACGCGCAAGCCCTCCGCCCCTGCCGATTCGGTCTCCCCCCATTCATTCGCTTCGGTTGACCAGGCCTAGTCAACCATCCATCCATATATTGTGAAGTGGCCCATCCTATTTGCCTCTCCCCACTACCAATTCCCAGTGTGCCCACCTTTACGACACGCTCAATTCAGTGTACACCTATACCACTGTACAAGACATCGACATCAACGCATTTTATCAGTCTCTGCCGGTCGCTCTTACCGTGCCAGCGGACGGCTGACGCTGACCTCAGCCGCGTGTGAGAGGCGTAAATTAGTGCGTTACTCGCTCACAATGACCGAATCAGCTCTACCCGCGCCTGCCAACATGGCAAGTCACCCACAAATGGGCTCCATGGCCGCTGCCCTTCGCATGAGACTCGAGCAACTGCCTCAACTTAACATCACAGTTAACAATACCCATTTGCCGCCCCGCCACTACCACCGACGGGAACCGTCCGACGACGTTGTCTCTGCCACATCATCTTTTTCTAACCACTCCTTTGGCTCACGGCGGTCGACTCTCTCTAACGCCTCTGATGCCACCGATGCCACAGACATGACCCTTACGCCCTTCCGGTCGAGAGCCGGCACCTTGGAAAGGATGGACACGATAACGACAACAATTGCACCCGTGACCCATCGCCAGCCCTGCAAACCGCCGCTCCGTGTTGTCCTTGGTACAGCCTCAGTCGGCTCGGCCCAATCGCCCTTGGCCAAAATTACGACCGTTGAAGACCTGCAGCGGTTTGTCTCCAAATTCCGGTCACGGGGATACCTCGACATCGACACCGCAAGAGCCTATCCCGTCGGCCGGGGCGGGACCTGCGAGAAGCTGCTGGGAGCGGACGAACTGCGGCTGTCAAAATGGGCCAACATCTCGACCAAAGTGTCGAGCTTCATGCCTGGCAGTCACCGTACCAAAAATATCGCCCTGTCCATCGAACGCTCATTAGAGGCTCTCAACACCGACTCTGTCGACATCATGTATCTGCACGCGCCTGACCGTGCCACCCCGTTCAAGGAGACGTGCGAAGCTATGCACAATGCCTTCCTCGATGGCAAGTTTGAACGCTTCGGCCTCTCCAACTACAGTGTGGAACAAGTAGAAGAGATCCTCAAGGTATGTGAGGAGAATAGCTACGTCAAACCATCGGTATACCAAGGCCAATACAATCCCATCTGTCGAGGGGCAGAGGAGAGGCTACTCACTTTGCTGCGAGAGCACAATATCGCCTTCTACGCATACAGCCCTTCCGCCTGCGGCTTCTTCTCCAGCAAAGTCACCCGCTCTTCAGCCAAAGACAAGGACAGCAGATGGAACATCGCATCCCCGCTCGGTGCCAAATACTCTGGCGACTATTTCCACGACCCACTCTTTGCCGCTGCTGCCATCGTACGCCAGATGGCGACTCGGTATGGCATTACTGGCCATGCCGCCGCCATTCGCTGGACGACCTGGCATTCGGAGCTCGGCGCCGAGTACGGCGATGCCGTCATCATCGGAGCCTCCAAGCTTGACCAGCTGGCAGAAAATCTCGACATTCTCGAACAGGGCCCCCTTCCAGACCCGCTAGTCGAAACAATGAACAGCGTTTGGGAGGATGTTAAAAACCTCGAGAAAGGACCTCGATTTTCTTTTGTCTAAATTCGCACTGTACATCGCTGTTGCCTCAGTTAAAGTTCCGTCAGCTACCACATCCTAATGATGGCCATCCTCGGCTCAAGACAGCATGTATTCGCGGCGGAATAAAACACTTCTGTTCACGATGTCCCTTTTGGAGAGGAGTATATTGCGGCCAGGTCAAGGCAAGACCTATCTTGTTGAAACATTTCTCATATTCTACCATTGGTCCCTCAAGTGCTGAGACGGAGCCACTTCTGTGTTGAAAACAAAATGTTTTTGGGATATGATATCGCGCTATTTTTACGACGTGTATCTGTGATACCCACAATCTAGTTATGTCCTTTTTAAGGCGACGACTTTGTATGGAAGCAATTCTATGATCTGGTAAAGCCAGAACGCAGCCACGAATGAGAATACATTCACCTCGTTAAAGCATTTCCTATTCTACCACTGGTGCATCAAATATTATTCGGGTGAAAACAATCAATCCTTTTAGGTCGCGGCACTACTAAACGACTTTTGTTTGTCTGAGACACCTACAAGCATGTTAGATGTTTGTACTGGCTGGCGAACCCAGTAGTAACAAGCCAGGAACGAAGGCATTCATTCTTGCCAAGCCGACCATATTGTTGGGCCCGTAGCGAAGCCTTGGGCTCCTGAGATTAAGCGCCTGGGCAGGGGCCCCCAGCTTAAGCTAGTGACATTACGACCCATCACGCTAAGTTAGCTCTGTTGAATCATCTCTCATTGGATGTAATCCGCCGCCTACGTAAAACATTCCTCCCGGCCCCGTCAACCGAAAGGCAAAAAAAGCATGGGACGGTGGTCGGAATCCGGTTGACCACGCACGCCGTGTAGATCGGGTTGCTCTCCGAATTGCAAAACATCCGAACATTATCTCACATGTTCAAAACCCCGATCCCGGCAAAATTATCGTGTATTTTCCACACACACTGGGCGATCGATGCGCAGCAATTATGCAAGCGTAGGGCGCCCTGCACCACTCACAGACACAGTCTGCCCTTTGCTGGTTCAATGCCTCGTGTTGGTATTACCCTCCGCATCCACATCCATAGCAGAGGCATCGTCTCATCCTGGCGTCAAAGCGTTAGTGCTTTCTTGGCGCATGCCCCTTCGTCGGTCGCCGATGGTCATGGGCCTATCCACTTGGATATCCAAGGGAGAAATGCAGCACAAAGAAAAATCTTCTTGGATCAAGGATTACGAGTCGGTGGCCTCAAGGGGCTAACATGCAAATGGCCGTCTCACACAACCATTGCCTAAAATCAAGTCGACCCTCCCTATTTCTTGAGCGCTTGCAGCCTTTTTCTCACTGGTGACGCCTGAATTCTACAGAGTGTCCCCCCACCCACAGCAGTTTGACATTCGTTGGTGCTTGCATTGCTGACACACCCACCCGTCCCCCGGCTGCCAGGGATTGCATTTTTGTGACAAGAAGGGGGAGAAAAACCTAAACGTGGCCCAATTCTACGACGACCTGTTTCCCATCCACACGTCCGATTGTAACTGCTGCGTGAACCTGCAGCCTCGTGCTGTCGGCCTTTTTGCGAGAAACTACGAATTTTACGTTTTCATGCAACCCTGGATCTTTTAGTGGAGCAAGCGCAAAACGGGTCGGAGGCTGGACTTGTTCACCAGTTTGACGATCAAAAGAACCTTGATTTTCCTTCCAGCCACCCCGTAGAGCTATCGATAGGGATAGCCAGCACAGGCCATTCATTCATCGAGTGGCTTGGGGGCCACACAACCAGCGCTGGGGGCTGCAGTTAAGCCTAGTGTGCAAGGTCCGACAGTAGGGAACATGGTACATTTCCAAGGTCCTTGACCCCTCCCCCCATGTTTGGCAATCCTCCTGATATTTCCTGCCCAAATTGCCCAATCAAGGGTAGTGATTGCAATTGTTTCACATAATGGAAAAAAAAATCTAAACCACTGACATGCACACAGATGATCATTTTCCCCTTCCTATTTTATCATGTGAACAAATAACAATGATTTTATTCTATACCAATAAGCGAAGTTTTCTTCTGCGACTAAAGTGACACAATGGCCTCCTTGACTTCATGTTTGAACACGAGCGAGCCACGTGGATTCCTTTTACCAGGGCCTAGAGCCAATAGCCTTTTAGTTATCCCCATGTCACCCATCGCGTGTCAGACAACGAGCATTGACTGACTAGGCCCTCTTTTCTCTGCTTTCCTCTTTTGATTTAAGACCAAAGACCCCAAAAAAACTTGATTTTTATTAACCATGAATAAGTGTATAAATGTACTAGATGAGCTACATAGCCAACTATTTTGGGAAACAGCCCACAGCAGCAGCAGCAACTACTACGGCTGCTCCTGCTTCTTAGGTTACCTGAAAATACGATGCAGTGGCCTTGTGCAAAGACCTAGAGAGGTACAGATGTATGTAGGTACTGGTTCTGTTTCTATTTCAAGAGGGGCCAAGTCACAGCTGTGCTTGCAAGTCAAGCAGTAGTTTAGGAAGTGTATTTTAGTAGGATAGGAGTTAGCTACGTAAGGTTACTCGGTAGTAGTTTTTGGTCGGCTCTCTTTTCTGTGTCGATTCAGATAAGAGAGAAAATAGATGGAAACAAAATCTGCCTACAGACAGGCGGGCAGATTTCCAACTGTACGTGAAAAATCAACCTAGATCGACATCTGACCAATGCTAGCTTGCCAGTTGTTGACGACTAGTCCCTACAATAGCTCTGCTGCAGTCCAAAGGAAATGGGCTGGAACTATCGTTCGATGTAAGGGCGTCTTTTAGGCATACCAACTGTCCGCTCAGATCAGAGACATGCATGGCATGAAGTAAGGCTTGAGCCAGCAGAAGCATAACCTAGTAGGCTTTGGACAAGGCTGTAACGAAAGGGGATAGCGGTGGGGGCAGTGTTGCCTGCTGTAACAAAAATCGCGTCTCATCATCTACTGTAATCAGCATAGTAGACGAACTGGTACTAAGCATGAGCGGAATGGTGCAAGGGTGGACCATGACTGTTTATTGTGCAAGCCACAAGCAAGACAACGCGGGCGCACTAGCAAAGAAAAGGTACAGGTTCGATGCGCACTCTACCGTATGACGGTAGATAAGCCTTTTTGCGAGGGAGCTTGACATAATCCCAATATACCCACATACCTACCGTTCCGCATCGTAAGTTTTCCGTCATATTTCATGCAGCTTGTGCCATGTCAGGTTGTTTGTAATTGCTGAAGGTCTATGTAGCCACATGGACCATGGGATTCCAAGGCTCCGAGCGCGAGGAAATGATACATGTGCACGGTGTTGCTGTTCCGGCACAGGCAAAAATGAGGAGAATCGGAGGGGGAACACTACTGTACAAGGGAGAATCGCCGTTGAACTCGAGTCGGTGAATGTGGTAACTTAATAAATTGGAAAAAGAGTCTTGCGGCATGTCCCCTTTGTGATAAGTTGATGTCCTCAGAGGGTGCTCGCGCACCTAAGTGATACGAGGAATTACAGTAACTTACATTACAGTTTATTGTCAAATACGCGCTCGCTATTGGCTGAGAAGCGCCAAGACGGATAGATGTGACCCACACATTCGTCTCTCATATCGCTCATAGAGAGCCCCTTAATAGGTAGAACAATCAAGAGAATCAATTAGAGGGTCAAATCTTCATCCGGAGCAGCCTCTATAGACGAGTCTTCATCATAAGATCGTCTGAGGCCAGATACACCCTCGTATCTGACAGTTATTTGTAATTATCTGCTTACTTCTAGGAGTCGCTCTTGGCGTCGGCGAAAACCGGCTTTCAGCGGGCCGGTCTTGGCCACACGTGGCTTATCGATTTACGACAAAGCTAACATGGGGCTTTTCCCCACAGATTCAACGGATGGGTGGAGCTAGGAATCAGATGGTAAGGCTGCAAAGGGAAAGAAAAATGGGTGTTGGATCAAGTTCTAGGTCTCGTGTTAGGCAGCGAAGGCTGAGTCTTGACCGCGTCGAAAAGCGGCACCACATACGCGCGTTCTGGCCGCCAAGTTGCTAAGGGAGTAGAGGATGGGCTGGAAGATTCATCCAAAAGTCTGCGTCAAACTCCGCATTGTCCAGCCAACTGAAGTCAAATTGATCGTCGGCGTCGGCGTCGGCGCTGCCGTGACCGATCATGTCGGTGTCCTCTGGACTCGGCAGAGCAACCAGCCTCTGCATTCTCTCGTGGTGGCTTGAACCTGGAGCATCTGAGAGAACGTGGTCGAGAATATGTTGCAACGTTTTCCGGGCTTGCTCCACTAGCTGATAGTTGCCTTCACATGGCGCATGGACCTGGTAGACTAAAGTTAGCATCCACTTCCCGTGAACGGAACCAAGCCTTCCTCGAAGCGAAACATACCCATTTTAGACTGTTAATGAATACTGAGAGATCCTGGATAAGCTTGGATCTGGGTACGGACAACTGTGGCGGAGGTGTCGGCCGTGTCTTTTGTTGAAGCAACTCAAGAGCAAGGACACCGGATACTGGAAGACCGTACTGCGCAATCATTATGATTAGGTGTGATTCTTGGCAGGCAACATTGGATAGACGAAAACTCACCAGAACCGCCATCCATGCTACACAATACGCATGACTTTGCCCTTTTACGGACCTGATGGCCCAGACTTCTAGCATTACGGACAGGATTCTGTGCGCAACATTGAGAAGCTCGTTAGGGTCGTAGCGCAGCTGCCTAGCTAGCATCCGACGAAGCATGAACTCGTTGTAGAGAGTATCGAGGTACTCCCCAGCAGCGAGGACAACATGTTCGTCCCACATGTCAGAGCCAGGATTGAAACGGATGTGATCGGGCAGCGACCGCCACAGGGATTGGTTGCGCGCCATGATATCCATAGCTTTCTCGAGCATGTCCTCCCTTGGAGGCCCAAGAGACAGCTCAAGAACTTCTTCCCTCAACAGGGTAGAGAAAATGTGGACGCGTTGGTAGCATGATTTCCGGCCCTTGAAGTTGGTGTTCCAACCATTCTGGTCAATGGTGGATAAAGCGGCCCGTAGCTCTGCACCTTCCAGCGCCAGCTCGCCATAATCTAGATCAACTGGTAGCTGGATCGAGCAATATCGCTGAGATATCCGGGGCGGGCGCCCGACAAACGTGCACAGGACTTTGTCGAGAGTGTATGCATTGGTAAGAGTACGCCTTCTCATTTCGATCATCCAGAACGGCAGCCTTACCTCATCTTTAATCTCTTGATGATAGCCCCGAGCGAAAATGGCAGTGGAAAGATCTCCTATCTTCCGCCAAGTCAGATAGTGGGCATCTCCGAGTACCTGGCTGGTGTAAACGCTATTGTCGTAGAGTGTCCATAGCGCTAGGTCGCTGAGCTGCCCGGCGTCTTCGCAAAAGGAGATACAAGTGTTGCTTGCTTGCATTAGCTTGTACGTGAACTCCTGTCTGTCTTCTTCTCTATGACCAATGAAATCGAAGAGGGGATCGTTACAGGCAATGGTGTTGCACCCTAGGCCTGCAACGTTATTAGCATATAGAAGCTGGAGACAGAGTTACAAAGAGGCGCTGACAAAGATACAATTATCTGCAGTGGTGGAAGACTCACCACAAGTAGTGAAAAGGACGCAGAGAGCTTCCCACCGAATATTGTTGCCGGTGTAGTTCTTGTAGTAAGTATCGAACCGGCAAGATTTAGTCACATGGACTAGACGGTCGGTGTTGTCAAATAGCGTCTGTACCATTTGCCTGAGGGAATCGACTGATTTCCATACCTCTTTGGCATATATATCCCTGCCGATGGCTGAGGTGATAGGCTTGGCCAAGTACCCAGCAGTCAACGTTACGCAAACAACTGTGCATCTGTCTACTATCTTTTCCATGTGTGGGAAATGAATGATAAGGTCAAGAACCGCCAGGGCCTCATTCAATCGGCGAGGTTGTGATGCTGTTGCGGGTGGCACTACAGTCTCCTTGGCGTCAGGATGGTTATCAAGACCACTTTCGGTGAGGACTGCATTGTATCCAGTGGATCCAATGAAACCAGGTTCAAGAGCAAAAGCTATTCGAGGGGCAGGAGTCGCTATTGCGCTATTGCGCTCTTCAAGTAAAGCGGTCTGCTCGTCTGGCGTTTTGGGTAGACCTGACCTAGTATATAAAGGTTAGTTGAATGCAAAGCACGACAAGACGTCCTCAGTTAATCCTCATCCCTAAGCCCCACTTCATGGCGTGGATAGGAGTGTATGAGCAGGACGGCTGGCATCCGGGGTTCATTCTGTAGACTTGGCCCACACCACAGAAGCCGATGGAAATTTAGAACTCCGGCAAACACGCAATGGAGAGCGTCCCACCTACCGAAGCCTCTTTGTCCCATTCTTCTGCACTCGAGGGGTCAAGCCTTTCATCGGAGCTGGATGATACAGGCACTTGGAAGCAATACCTCGTCGTTGGCAGCGGTCACATACTGGTGTCATATGATCGCAGCTGTACTTGGACTTTCGGCAGGGCTCGCAAGAGGGTGGCTTGCCATTGCGCCGGAGCGTCAGTATGGCGCCTCGTGCATCGCTGCCAGCCATGTTGACTCCGGCTTAACTGACTGAGGGCTGACTCGGACGAAAAGAATGGCGAGGATGCCGAAACGAATATGTAGATCGATGACTAGGATAAGCCTAGCTTAGTGGATGTGTCCTGGTGAATGAAAACAAGCCATCTCGACTACGCTCTCCTGGCAAGGGCCTTTCCAGTCATTATTGGCAGGACTCGAGGTAATACTGTGGCAACTGGTTGCGGCGCTAGTATAAACCTGAATTGACTTGTGACTCACTTGAGTCTTTCTCCGTGATATCTGACGCAGGATATGACCCTTGTGGCGGATCTTTTGCTGCTGAGTGACTCAGGTGTTGTTGAACGCCGAATGCCAACTCCGACTTCGAATGAAAAGACCTGCATGTCACATAGTAGAAGCGCAAAATTCCGATGCTGGTGATCGTGAGAGATTTTGTAAAGACATTAATTTGGGTCCGAACTCCGAGACTCGGAGTACTGGGTGGCTTGGGTGCCTGATCTTAGGCGCCAAGCTTACAGGCTACCGGTATTCGCACCTCTACTAATACTAATAATTATTCAGCCATTTTTGCAGCAACCAAATCGCGTATTGGAAATTGTCATAAGAGTCCGATGGCCCAATGGAAACAATTCCTTGTTACCCCACTAGCTCATGAGATGCGGTGTTGGTCAGCGAGATCCGAGCTCCGTCGAGCGACCGGACAGCTACTACGGTATATATGACCTGCCACTTCAAATGTTGATTTCGAATTTCCTCACAAGCAACACATGAAGTTCAACTCACTGGCCGTGCATCCAACTCAAGTTCGATCACATCAACGTATTCAGAATACCAACATGTCTAGCAACAAGTCCAACCACGACGCCAAGACGTACGACGCGCAGTCCATCTCAACATCATCTATTCTCAGCGAAAAGGAGGAAGCGCAGCGGGGGTTCCAATCCCGAACTGCTTCTCAGAAGACCTCCTTGACATCAAGGCTGATTCAAAGTGAGTTGGACACCGTATTGACCCGTATGGCGCTAATGGCCCGTTCCAGAGATCAAGAGTATCGAGCCTCCTGAGCCAAGGATACCGAATCGCAATCGGTCATCCATGCCTGGATGGGCGCGATGAAGCTGGGTTACTGGGTACAAAATCAGACGTTCCCCGTGAAGAAGTAGGGCGACCTCGTCTTACACGGATCCAGAGGCTGCTAAGAAGATGATCTGCAATTCAACCAAGTAGCAATGGTGTTTGGAGTTCTTGGGTGGTCTGGCTGTGATATTCTCGTTAGCACCATGAGCGTGAGGTATTATTTCTAATTTTAAATAGAAAAATATTTGGTGGACGGTTAGAACTTCAAAGTAATCATGTAACCGTCAATCATACGCACATTGTGCTTCAGTGAATAGTAGTATTGTTTGTCAGTCAACTCATACGTGAATTTCGATCCATTAAAAGAATTCGTGCCGAGTACTCTGTCAAGCAGCGCGCAATGAGAAGCCAGTCCAGCATGTTGAGGAAGCCTCATATTCGCATACAGCATGGATAGTATCAGGTAAAGCAAAACGCCGAGGGTCTAGGTAACCAGACTGGACAGACAGTCAGAATGATCTGACAAGAATCTTCACAGACGGGCGTTATGTCACGGTCTCGCTAAATTTGGACGCACAGCAGGATGGGAGGGGAGTAGCTAGCTCGATGCAGAGTGTTTGATGATAATTCCAGGGTTGAAGAATATACATTCCAAGGGAGAGACCAATAGAAAGATCGCAATTTGGAGCGTCGTGTGACTTTTCAGGGAAGAACATGCCCCTGGCTCACGTCACGTGAGGGAGCCTAATAAGTTACGTGAAAAAGTAGGATCGATTGCTATGTGAATCGTATATCGAATTGGTCGGTCTATTGACAGGTAAGAGTTCCTAGGTATATATACATATATTCATCAAACTTGAGTTCGGCTTGAGTATAGTCGGCGAACCGTAATCAGCGAACTCGCGCTCGGCGGATCGCAAGTAGTGGAGATGAGCAAATGATCGTGTTTGAAACAGCCAATCAGAGGACCAGGATTAGATCCTCTTTGCCAAGACAACTCCCAATACACAGCCAAGACAGTAGGTCTCACGTGACCACAAACTCTATTCTCGTTTGATATACCTCGACGTCTGCCCCGATATCAAACGACCATTTCTTCATATCACTCCCTCATCAGATCGACGACCAAATCGACGCTCGGATCGACGCTCGCTCAACGCTCGGATCGACGCTCGATTGTCACTCAATTATCCCTTGAACATTCCCCAAATCGACGCCTAGGCTGACGCCTGATTCATATGACTGATGGCAACAACACTCGTTTCTCCCTAGCCAATCAGATCATTTTGTTCACTCGTTTCCTCCTATAACGCTATGCCTAATTAGGCAGTCTGAATCCTTCATCGCTGCCCCCACGACGATGATACCTTGTACAGCTGAGCGTCAGCCGTAATATACGATGCCTTAATATACGAAGCGACAACTTGCAGCTATTTCTCTTAGATAAGATGACTGGGTTCATCAATCCCTGTTGATTGTTTACGGATGAATGACAATTTACTGACAATGATAGGTGGTCAGTGTACGAACCCTCCACGAACATTGACGGCAACACCGAGCTCGATCTCTCCGTTTCATCCCTCTTCATATCTATATAAGACCGCACGAGGTCACCCCTATATACAAAAAATCAGAGCATTCATTTATCCTGACTTGATCTTTCCCCTTCTGGACAAGCCCCATGGCCTGATTCCTTCAGATTGCTAATCCAACAAGTTAGGCTCCGAGGAGCGACGGTAAGCTAAAATGTGGTGTTGAAGAGGCGTGGCTCTTCCTCCAAGACGATCTATAGTACAAGTTTCTGTACAAGGCACATCACCCGAGAACGCATTGTTCTGCGTTGTTGCCAGCACGCTCTGCGTCGACCTCTCATTTCATCTACTCGGCCGGGGCGCACATTCCAATGATTGACCTTGAGCCTGTACCGCAGAGGCGGCGGAAACACAGTGTCTGTGTCTTTGCAGACTGCTCGGCGACAACGATGATGAATGCTCCTCAGGGGTTGTGCAGCGCAAGGAGCGAGACGGCAATGTGCAGGGCGTGATTAGTTCTGAGGCCAGGAAGTAACCCAACTTACGTTCACAGGCGTCGAGGAGAAACGGACGGATTCACCACTACTATCAACAGGGCTGGATCTTCACGAAGAAGCGAAAAATTGACTCAAGTAACTTCCCCGCCACCTGGTCTTCCTGGGAACCATCAGAGCCAGTATATCAAGTATGCGTTGAAGAGCGTACAACGAGTCACAGATACAGCCAGAAGCATGATCTGTGGAGTTGTGGCTGGCTGCGGACTGCTCAGCGACGAAGGGCAGCAGATCGTGAAAAGGACCGCAACATCACCTCCAGGTCTCTTGGTTGAAAGTTTAGAACTGGCGCCGCAAGCGTGGCAGCAGCGCGCCTTTCAAGACGAACCTCCTAAACAGCGCTTTTGACGTACAGCAAAGGATCTACGTACGAGAATGGGTTCCTTGTACTGCGTGACTCCTTGTTCTTCGCAACTCCTGTACTCTGCGACCCGTAGGGTACTCATGCGCATTGGTTATGTCCATAAGGGGATCTTGGTGGATGTTCTAGGTTTCAAAATCTGGCCGATCACCAATTAATTGATCTGCTAGATGGAACTATTTGCCATCAAAAGGAAACATCAGTTTAGCGTCTGCTCAGTGTTTCCCTCTGTTGACCTTTTCACTGGCCTGTTCACAGGCTTGTTGCCACCAGCCCTTGACCACTGGAAGCTCTCGGCGCGCTGCATTCAGTCGGTTAAGCGGAACAAATCTGTCGGTATTGGTACCTAACATTGAGCCACCATCTGCCTGAGAGTCTGGGGAGTTTCAAGCTCTTCAGACAGTTTCTCATGCCTCTCCAACTCCAGCGCGTTAAGGACATATGGGCAATCGATGTCGCATCTCAGGTTCGAATAGTTTTTGGCAGGTCCATAGAAACTCGGTGTGAATGGACATTGTCCTTATTGTCCAAGGCGTCAGGCGAGCATGAAAAGTCATGCGATACACTCAGGCAACTCGCGGGCATGTCGCAAACGATCTCTCAACAACCGCAGGATTGCATCATATGCCTGTGTACAAATTGCGCTCACCTCCAATTCTTTGGCCATCTCGGCATCTGGAAGCTATTTTGTGTCATGCGCAATCGTGTAGGGTGTACTCTCAAGGAGACTTGCAAGACCTGGATTTTCAGACGCAAACAGAAACGCAGGCTCAATGCTTGCACCTTGCCGATCAGTGATTGCTAGAATATTTGTCGGGACATCCACAGCAGTCATGATGATGTTTTCCATATCAAAGTCTGGGTGAGATAGGATTGGAGCAGCTGCAGCTAGCACTTTCGGAGCTTTGCTTATGACCTGCATTGTCTTGTGACAAAGACCTAACAGGTCAAGTACTTCCTCCACATCGTCTATGTCATACTGGGGAATCCGGGTGTGTGCGGTGCTATACAAGCCTGATGCAAAGTGAGACTGCCTCTTGTCATGCCCTGGAATGCCAGGAGGCAAGGGAACCCAAACCCCTAACAGACGGATAATCTTGCCAATCTCAGGCAAGATCCAGGCGTTCCAATATATATATGTGTGTCATTCATGACATCTCTATCGCCGCCATAAAGTTCGATCTCTTGCAAGCCACTTTTCCGGTATCTGAATCCGCAATGTGGGCCAATGCACCATCTCGAGTCATAATGGACAAGCCCCGCCCCTTCATCGACCGCCTTGCAATGGTACAGACTTCCATAAGCTGGAAAGTTGATTTGTGCGAGCTCTGTCGTAAAATGCGACAATCTTTCGCTGCAATCGAGTCGTTGGATGGCATTCATTGTAGCCTAGGCCTCTCTCAAATTGGCCCGGCTGATGTGCTTAATGATGATAACTTCTATTCCAGCGCATTCTTTGTGCTTTCATAACATGAACGACAGTCTCAATAAATTGCATTGTAGCCACTTCAGACGACGCCATTATCGAGGGAGGTCCGGTGAACTTGGTGGGAATCTTGGTCACAACTTTGACGTTGTTGTCCAGTTCTAGGATGAAACACCGGTTGACGCCGCTTTCAAATTTCTGGACAGTTTTAACGGAACCAGCCCTAGAATAGACAGCAACACTTCGAAGACACAATTGCTGAAAGCCAGGAGTGAAAGAGAAGGGCTGGATTGGACGTTCGAGGTCTGGCCGATCCATGAAGGTACTTGGTGCTGTTTTTCGTAAGATCTCTACGTAGCGTGTGTTTCTAACTGTATGACTATTCATCTGAATGGTGCTCCTACAACTCGATGTCTTCGTGAACGAAGGCCACGTTCTAGAGACATTGTGTGAGGAGTCGATACTGGAACTCAGACGTAAGTTTCGTTCTTATTTTGGCTGCCTAACCTGTTTGAACGGTGAATCAATCTGCTGAATTTGTCTGGAAGTGATTCCAGAGCACTGGAACGAAACTTCATGGTGCTGAAACAATTGCGGCATAGAAATCGCCAAAAACGAAAGCAAGAAATGACGAAGCTCAGGGGAATGAAGGACCAATACGAGCGAGATTATCGCCACGAAGCAGAGTGCTGTCGTAAGGAGGAGGAAGCCTGGCTACTGAAACTTGCAGACAAAGATCAGGAGATGATGTTGGAATGCGGAATCAATCATCCGCCTACTCACTAATCGCTTACTAATTACGATCTGCTTACCAATTGCTTACGAATTATTTACGGAGTTTGCGGAGCCTACGGACATTACGAAACGCTCAAGGTAGATATATATAGAGGAATGCTCTCCTGTTAACAGATAGAACAATTCAATATACGATCCACATAGCGAACGATCCTACTCTTTCACAGATGAAGGTGTTAAAGCGCGAGAACGACGGTCTCAGAGCGAGGTGAGCAGAGGCTGAGGAGAAGGTGGTGAGCTGACAACAGTCGGCCAAGCTCTAGCCCAAGCCCTGAATCTCAAAAATGCACCACTTTTGGACCTTGACATTTCGATATGCGGGGCAAAACGTACCACTTTACTTTTGCTGGGCACAACCATCTAGGATGGGACAGTGTTGCAACTTCCCCCACTTTCACCCCCACCGTCGTCCCCAAGTATGCTGGCCAACATCAAACTGGCAGCCCACTATTATGTTGATAGCAGGGCACGGTCAAATGGAGCTGACAAGATGGTGCTCCATGGTTCTACGACAGAGTGGTTCAGAAGATCCAATGAAGATTTGTATGTATTAAGGTCCATCAGTTTTAGTAGCTGAGCTTTGTGAATGACAAAAGCAACAGTATCTAGTCTGTAGACAATACTATATACCATGTCTTCTCAAACACGCTTCTCAGACGTGATCATCATCGGCACAGGTTCGTAGCACCTTTCGACCCACGAGAAGTTAACTGATATGACGATATAGGCGTTGGTGGCCTCGCCGCTGCTAAGACGTATCTTGAACAGGATCCAACGACCGATATTCTGCTCCTCGAAAAGGCACGACAGGCTTATAAAAATACTGCAACCATTTACTAATTCGGAAATTAGCGACCTACGCTGGGTGGCGTCTGGGCCGAAGAGAATTGCTATGATGGCCTCAAAACCAACAATCTAAGAGGTACATACGAGTTCACTGGTAATTCTCAATTGCTCTCCTGTAGTTTGAATCCTTGCTTATCCAGCTATTAGATTTCCCAATGGGAGACGAATACGGTGTCAAGGATGGCTCTCATATCCCCGGATTTGTGTTACACAAATACCTGAACGACTTCGCCACTCATTTTGACATCTTCCGACGTATTCATTTCCGAACAGAAGTTGTGTCTGTTGCGAAGAGTGAATCAGGATGGGAGATTCCCACCGTTGTTTCCGACTCTGCTGGAGCTCTCGAGGAAGTCACATATCACTGCAAAAAGCTCATTATCTGTAGCGGCCTTGCCTCAAACCCCAATCCAGTAAGTATCGACGGAAAAGAGGTTTTCGGCAAACCGGTGCTCAACCACGGACAGTTGAAGGTCGAGGCCAACGCTATCGCAGATGATCCGAATGTCGAGAGAGTTATCATCGTTGGCGCGTCCAAGACTGGCTACGATGCTGTTCAATTGATGGCTTCGCGCGGTAAGAAAGTTGACTGGATCATTCGCGAATCTGGAGGAGGAGCAGTATGGATGTCTGCACCTTGGATCCCCATGGGTCCTTGGAAAGTGATGTTAGAACACATTGCAACCATGCGATTTTTCACTTGGTTCAGTCCATGTGTCTGGGGCGACTTTGATGGCTTCCGACGTATACGCAAGTTTCTCCATGGTACCAGCTTCGGTCGTTGGCTTGCGCATGGGTTGTGGGAAAAGTTTCGGTGGGATACAGTCCGTGCTAATGGCTACAGAGCCCAGAAGCCACTGGAACACCTGGAGCCTGATGAGAGGTAAATTCAAGAATATATCATTCAATTATCCCTAAGTAACTCGTCACAGTCTATTCTGGTCTGCCAGAGTCGGTATTCTCAACTATCCCGGCAATATCCACGACTTCCTCACATCCGGTCAAGTCAAAACTATCAAGAAAGATATCTCGCATCTCTCCGAGGGTGGAAAAGTGCATCTGGCAGACGGGATTGTCCTGGAATCCGACGCACTGATCGCAATAACGGGCTGGAAGCTTGCCCCAGCAATCCAGTACCAACCAGCCGGTCTCGAAGCGAGTCTCGGGGTGCCCACCAGCGACCTGACAGCCGAAGAAGAAGCATTCTGGGACTACCTCGACCAGAAAGCAGACGATGAAATCCTCTCTCGATTCCCTTACCTCAAGCACGGTCCCCGGAAACCCATCCCTTACAAACAAAACGTTTCCCCATTCCGCTTGTACCGTGGGATCGCCCCTCCAGGTCTCAGCGCTCGCGGCGACAGATCCATCGCCTTCATGAAAATGGTCCATAGCACAAGCAACATCATCATAGCAGAGACGCAAGCACTCTGGGTGTACGCATACCTCAATAACAAACTTGCCATCGACAAGAAGGACGTCTACTGGCAGACTGCGTTGACGAGTCGCTACGGGAAACTCCGGTATCCCTGTGGCTTTTCTTCGTGGTATCCTGAGTTTGTGTATGATGCTATTCCTTATGCCGATATGCTATTGAGTGATTTGGGCGTGAAGCATTTGAGGAAGAAGACATGGGCAAAGGAGGTGTTTGAAGGGTATACAATACATGATTATAAGGGCATCAACCAGGAATGGAAGAAGAAGCAATTGGCCAAGTAGGAAAAGTTGCACGAACTGTCTCATTTCTCAATACAATGAAGAATTCCATCACTTTGAAACTGACTCAGAAGACTGCTTTCATCGTGACTCGTCGTCTTGCCTGAACTCAATCAGAGAATAATCTCCAGTGTACGGTTGAATCACAGAATCAAAAGTCTCTGAATAATTATAACCTAGACAATGCAATGGATAAGTTGAGTCGTTCGATTCTCATCAAGGAAATGATATATAGAGCTTTCTTTGAGTTACAGACGAAGTCACAACAGTTCCAAACTATCTGCCGCAAAGAAGATCGCGATCAATTTAAAACAAGACTATAGATAAATGTCTACTGCTGACGACGTACAAGAGTTTCCTATCATCTTCAGAATTTAACCCACCTTCAGATGCTGCAATCCTTACTGCAACTACCTTCCAAACCTCTTCAACTCCAAATGACGCAGCAAAGGATACACAAGTCCTCCCCAAGCCGCACTGACAGGAATTCCGAGGTCAGCATCAGCCAAGGTAGCAATAGGACCCGTATAATAAACCTGACTCATGCAGAGAATAGCTCCAACCCAGCTGATTACAAAGGACGTAAAAGCTGCGATACCTAGTGGAAGACGGGAAGCATTGTCCCAAGCAGACCAGTCGTACGGGTTTTCGGAATTGAGGCGACGGCGGAATAGCCATTCTTCTTCTGCGGTAAGGACGATCCAGATTGTGACCCTAGATTCAATTGAGTTTCGTCAGAAATGTGTTGTTTTGAAGATAGGTAGGTGTATTGTATTGTAGAAAAAGTATTCCTCACCAGTAACCGATCAAAGGGAGGAAATTGGAAAAGATTGTGAGAAGCTTCTCTCGACCAGCTGCAGGTTCACAGTTAGAACAACACAATCCAGATCTTCGCCCATAGATATCACTTACGAATAGCAATGACAATATAGATGATGACTGCCATAGTGTTCCACATAATCCGAGGAATCTTTTCCAATTTCTTCGCTGTCCTTCGTGTCAATACAGGTTCTTCAAGACTGGGTGCTTACAACAACTTACATAGAATTTGAGCACAGAACGCTGTACTGTAATTCCCAGGAATCATGTTCGCGGTGATGCCCAAGCCAATGATAACGGCACAAAATTTCCCAAAGCTTCCAAGAGGACCATAAGCATTGACAATAAGGCCGCCTACGCCGTATTTTGTGAATCCTGTCATCCAGGATTCGTTTGTAGCCAGGCCGGTTCCAAGACCTATGCCAACGAATTCAACAAAGATTTTGGATGCCACGAAGCCGAGCGCTGTCGAGAAGAACACACCCCATCTCTTGGTGGAGGGAGCATTGTAGACGAAGGAATCCGCAATGAAGGGTGCCCAGCCAAGTGGTCTGAGGACAGACACTCTAGTCAGCAAAGAACAAAAGTAGAACAGATATAGAGGCCTCAGAACTTACCCTGAGGTACAGACGAATAGGTATGAAACCCTCGCGCCGATCAGGACTTTGCCTGTCAGTTCGCTCTTCATCTGAGGATTCATGTGCGGTGCAGCACATCCGACCAAGACGAACAGCTTGACTCATGAGCTTCATTCATATGGAACTTTCGAGGACGGATCATTGAATGATCAAAAATCAATGAACCTGGATATTTTGAACTTACTGCGCAGACCTGAGGAACATATGCGTATTTCTCGAAGTACTTGAGATAATTGACGCCAAAGGCAGTGATGAACCAGACAATGAGCCCAAATATGATCTGAGCCAATAATCAGTACCTTCGCCACTATAACCAGACCCTGTTTTGAATACGTACAATTCCAAGAACGACACTAACTTTGCCTTCAGATGCAGCAGCAAAGAGCAATCCTGTTGTGACTGCATCGACCTAGAAAATGAGGTTAGCTTAGTATTGGTATTGGTGTTTTTCTTTGTTATGGGAAATTGGGGGCATACCATTCCATAGCCCATAATCACAACCATAGCTAGCAGGACGCATAGCTTATTCGGCCACCAGCCCATTCTGGTTTTTGCACATCAGTATAAGTCAAGTCAGTAGGGTATGAATGGCACACAGGAAACATACGTGAAACGAGAGACCACCAGAGAGCGACAACCGCTCATGGCTCCGTAAGTTGCCATATAACAAGTACAAAGTGTTCCCAAGATTGTTCCAAAAAGACAACACCTGTTTCAGTATTTTAGTGAAAGGTTTTCTTTTTTTTAGTGCCCAGGTTCATGAATATGTCATGTCTCACATCATTGAATCCAAAGCACCAAGACCGAATGTTACTGGGCCAAGGACGCCAATTGTCAAGATATTTGCCTATAGAGAGCACTCATATATTAGCGAAACAGAAAAATACCTAAATCTAAGCCCGTCAACGAGTTATGGAAAAGGGAACACAAACCGTCAGATTGACGGAAAACCATATCGCTGTCATCTCATAATAGCTCTTGAGAGGCGTCTTTGTCGTCCGTAGCGATTCATCGACACGCTCGATGCCTCGCGCTTCTGCTCCGACACGACTAGTGAGCTGGTTCGCGAGTCGTTGCCATTGGTTGGTGACCTCGTCCTCAGGAATGGCAGTCACATTGATTTCCCCATGCTTGAGTGATGTGCTAGTAGGCCTCGACGAGGCAATAGCTTCTTCTTCGATCTCACCTTGCGATGTCTCTTTGGAGGCATGCTTCTTATTATCTGAGGTCGAATCCGCCATACTCGGGTTGCTGAACCTGGACGTGCTTGGACTGTTCTGTATCACAGCAGCTTGTTGTCAAGAAGGGATTGACCAGTGCTATAAAGCTACTCCCTGGGGATCATACATCTTGCTGCTTAGAAGAATAAGTGGGGTTGTAACAGAGATCAGATACACGTAATAGCCTATCGTGCCCATATCAAACACTACAACTGTAGGGACAAGGCGGATGGAATACCCCTGTACTGTGATATTGATGTTCGACATTCTTGATACATAGAGTAGCTGCATGATAAGAATGATCGATATGATAGGCTGCTGCTTAAGCTAGCCACCCCAGCTACACCACCTGGGACATGTACCACCTATTTTCATCCCTAATTTCATCCCCACCTTCTCTATTCTCAACCTCATTCCTACCGTCATGTCGTTGGCTATGGGTTTATCAAAGGAACTAATCATTCAGCAGGCCCTTACTGATTATTATTCAGGTGTTTTTTATATGTAGTCTTAATTAACTTATTCGATAGTGGGTTAGAGCCTCTTGGCGCCAATACTGGTGCCCAGGGGTGCCTAAGTTGGTGCCTACTGATACCTATTGGAGCCTCGTGATTTGAAGTATTAGTCTTAGCTCTATACTGTGCTGTCAGCTCGTCTGCGTATTGTGTAATACGAGAATCCAGTGCCGCTCTCAGAGAACACACAAAATATCAGCTTGTCTGGAATTGGCATGGCACCCTGCAAGTTGTCATGTTTGCTCGGTCTTTTGAAAGTTGATGTGACTTGTTTGGCCCGACAAAAATTGTTAGCAACACAACCAATCACGCCATTGAACCTTCGAGAAATTTCCAAGGATGAGGACAACATCGGGTCCGCCGACCCGATGCAGAAGTCATGGTGCCTGCGACTTCTTGCAGATAGTCGACTTCTCATGGAAGGTCTAGAGGAGAGTAACGCCTTGGTATGCAATTCTCTTGTCTAGCGTTAGAGTTCTAGATATCTCGTGGAATATCCCTACCTTAGTGGGTTAATTAGGCACCAGGCAAACCCCCCAAAGCAGACTTAGGCACTGTGCTCAGGTTTGCGGGAGCATTATCGTCTCGAGAACATGGCTACAAGGCCGCAGGTGTACGAGATGCCCCTCTTCCACCTTTTTGGGGCCAAGATCGAGGTCGTGAGACCTGGCCGACTACTCGAAATCTTGGTTTAGCATTCTGCATGAGGAATGCATCTTTGTTCTCCACACAGGCCAAGAAGAAATTTGTCCACCACCAGGTTCCTGGACCAAGAGCATAGACGGCTTTGGGATCAGATCGACCACCCACCACGACTATATCCGGGGCTTTGCGTACGGGGTGGAGGGCAAGGCGTTTATAATTGATCTGACTACCCAACCTCCCTAATGAGTGTGACGACCAGCCATATTGGTAACTCCGGCCCGGCAGGCCTGCAGGGTGCAGCAAGACTAATAAGCAAAGAGGCAATGCATTTTCGGAATTAGTCTTGTTGCCTGTAGTAATTGACAATATAATATTTTGTCACATTGAGCCCGCCTATAGATTGGCCAGGTCGTAGTTCAGCTGCGCGAATGCGTAAATGTCTGTCTGATGTACACCTGGCGAGTATCCTGTACCTTGTCTGCTTGTGTCGTCCTATTGAGCTGCCATCACAGCAGGTGGGAAAGTGGGGCTACTCAGGCAGCGGGATCGTGTTAGCGGTCATTGGCGGTAGAATCTTGATCACAAAGCCGGTAACGCAGGGGTTTTGAGGTATTATTCGCTAGAAGAGCTCCGCATCTGCGACATGTCGCGCACTTTTAGCCTGCAAGGCGACATGATTTCGGAGTCGGTCTTGCAAGCGGGCCAAGCAGTAGGTAGCGAGCATTCACGACGACGAGGCGAGAAATTGAGGAGTTTAAAGTCAGCCGAGAATCAACGAGCACAACCATCAAGCAGTCGGAGCCGACGCCGCTGCTTTTTTACCTGTCCACCAGAACTGGAATAGCGCCTCTAGGAGTGCTCAACCCTCCAGCGGCCCCACGGCAGCCTAGACCGGCTGACCAGTCAGAATCAAGGCCAAGGCGCCAGTGTCTCAGGGTAGACCGGGGCCAAAGGTGAGGGCTCACCCGAGGCTCACCCTGCCTCGGGTGAGCACAGAGCGGCCTCAACCTCTTCCCAAAGAGGGGTGAAGGCGATGCAGATTTTACTTTCCTTGGCATGTTTTTTGCAATCAGCCACGGTTTAATGGGACGGCATTCAATGCTTATTGAATGATTGCACTGCAAAGGTCTCGAAGATGTGATTACTCCGACACGAATGCGAACCCTAGGAAGCGTTGTCATTTTTTACTGCCGATGCCCCATTAAGTGAACTTCCGAAGCAAAACAACGAAATGCATGTCCTGTGATTCTCTATCAGTAGCAAACTAGTGGGTACGACATAAACCACCCCAGATCCAACATAGTCACACCTGAATCGACTTGCGTATACTCCTAATGGAGCCTTCACCAAAGTATGACTCTTGAGAAGAAGGAAAGGCAATCTGGCAGGGGGAGACGACATCGTTGTCAAATCGCCAATTGTGGGAAGACCTTCAGCCGCCCTTCTCATTTGCTGCGGCACAAATTGAACCATTCCGATGCGCAGTGGCTTTGCAGCAGATGCAACACGCCTTTTAAGAGGCTCGATCTCCTTGGTGAGAAGTATTTGTCCTATCATTGGATCTGAAGGCTGACATCAAGAACCAAGAGAGGCACAAGGCTCGGCACTCATTGAAAGACCGCTATGCTGGCGGACATGGACTAGGCGTGCTTCATACGAAGAAGAAGGCCCATGGCGCGGCTGAGATCCCGGAGAAAGGTTTGATCATAATTTGTCAATGTTATGATCTTCCTGTCCCTTTCTAATTTTTTCGAATAGGCCACGATGACCAGCGGCGCGAGTCAACGTCAGACAGTCACAGAAATGATCTGCCACGGAATACAGAGCACCACGCTGAAGAAGGATCTGTACAGCCCTTACAGTCACCAGATTTATGCGAAGATACTGGCAGTACCACAATTCACAATGACGACCAGTTCGTGGACTTCCCTGAATTTGGGGGCATGTACCATGACACCAACTTCAATCTGTTTCATTTCGATGTGATGGGAATGAGCGCAGGCTTGGTCAAGGACTGCTCTGCGGAAGCCTTGCCAGATGAGGACGAACGCACCAGCACGAGAACTTCTGATGACCCCTTCGCCACTACTCCGGGAGAGCTTTCGACGCCGCTCGACACAACGAAGGGCGCCTACGATGAGAGCTATCCGCTAGCGTCAGCATTTCCCCAGTCTGATGCACATGGAAATTCGACGCAATATGCAGAGCTTCAGTCACAAATTTCAGCCTTGGCAGAGAAGATTGCCAATACTGATCGCCTGCAACTAAATCACCTCCAGCTCTCTCCTTCAAAGAGGAGAGAAGTCATAGATCTCATTGCAGAGATACGTCCTGTTCATCCCGATGGTTCGATCGTGGACGAAAATTCTGGTGATTTTACTATGGAAACGATGCAAAGTATCCTAGACCTCTTCTTTCTAAAGTTCAACACCTCCTATCCAATGATACACTCCGCCACGTTCGAGGTCAATGATGCGAACCCTCTTGTTTTGCTTTCGATGATGATCCTCGGCGCGACCTACCAAGACCGTGAGACTCATCAGATCTCAGTTTGCATGTATGATGCGATAATCCCTCACATCCTCAGCGGTCTGCTCAGCATACCAGTCCCAGACTTGTCTACTCTACAAGCATTCCTTATCCTCGAATGCTATGGCATGTACAGGGCTGGGCCTTTCCAACGAGAGAATGCGATTCTCATACATTCTCTACTATTCAATGTGCGGCACAGCAACAATTAGTTCTCATCAGAACTCCGCTGACGTCCATAGGCGATTCGGCGGGTCTCTCGATACCATGTCCGGTCTAGAATCATGCTTCCGGACTCTTTGACGCGGCCAGAAGAAGATTGGAAAGCGTTTGCTCATAACGAGCAGTACAAAAGGTAACCATAATTTCCTCAGTCTCCCTCCATACGCTCTCTTCTAATCAGGACAATACTCATCAGACTGGTATTGTTTGTTTTCATGTGGGACACTCAAAACGTGTCCTTCTACTCATTCATGCCGAGCATGTCGACGCAATCGATCCAAATCGAACTACCATGTTCCAAAAGGCTCTGGGAAGCACGAAGTGATATAGAATGGAGAGACGCTCTTCGATATGAATTGCCGAACCCCGTCTTTAGCAACGCGGTGAACTTGTTCGTTGAAAATGGAAGCTCGCTCGATTCGCATTGCTTCGACGGTCTATCCTTAAATCTGATTCTCCATGGGCTCATGTCCATGTTCAACGATCTCGTTCATTTCGACAATCAGAGTATATATCTCGGGTACTTCGACGCGAATGGCCGTGATTTTGCTCCGTGTCGTGAGAGAATGCTCATGGCATTGGAGAGGTGGAAAATGAAGTACGATTCATTCGCTATGGAGGCGACTCAAACCACTGAAGACACATTGGCTCGGAATGAATTGCAGAAGGAAAACATCGGGTTCCTTTCTCTCTATCACATGGCCCACATTATTGTGACATCCGACATCCGCCATCTTCAGATTGCTGCTGGGTCAAAAGCACTATTTGGCCATATCGTCACCGAAGCTGATAGAGACGATAGCGTCAAGCTTCTCAAGCAATGGGCACAGGCCTCTCCAAATTCTGCGGGTCACGCAGCCTGGCACGCTGCACTGATGTTCCAAGAAGGCCTTCTCAACTTGAACAAGTGGCAGGTCAACGGCATTTTCCACTACCCATGGTGTCTTTTCATCGGTACTTTGGCTTGCTGGGCGGTTCACCACTTCAACTCCGAGCCAACTGCTCGGAAGGACTGTCTTCGCAGTGCCAAAGAAAAGTTCTCTGACGAGCAGACAAGAGCTCTGATGAACAATGTCGTTTCGCAGATGGTATCTTCAAATCCGTCAGATATCGGAAAGGTCCTTGCCAAATCCTGCTCACATGGACTGGCCGTTGAGATCGCGAAACATCTCAAGACCATTAGATGGACAGCTGCGTTCGAGGCCATGAAGATCCTCGAACAGCTTCCGTGATAGGAAAAATTATGATCTCACGCTCAACGACAGCTCCTTCACGCGCCTCATCATTGGACCTGTCTTTGTTGTCTTCTTCTCCTATCTCAGCAGATTTGAACTTGCAGCGCTTTGTGAACTGTGTGAAACACTCAATGTACCAAACGCCCAGGACAGGGGTAGTCTTATTCAAAAGTGGTTCAAAAGATACTCACATGATATCCCCCGGCAAGGTTCAAGTGCTTTGGCTCTTCTGTCCTGCTTGTTTCTAGAGAACCGTCCAGATCGCGTTTACGGACTGCGGGAAAAGAGGCTGATAAGACTTGTCGTGGATGTGTGGGGAGTGGGCAGCAGCCGGCAGAGGGAGCTCCAAAGAATAAATCAGTCACCAGACTTGAATTGAAGATTAATCTTCTACTAACTATGATCAGCACGTGAGGAGTTCAGCTTCCGTCGCAAGACTCGATGCCAAACTCAAAGAGCTACAGATTGAGAACAAGACGCTATCCGCCGACCTCGAGCGGATACAGAATGAAGCTGAATCTGCAAGTCTCTTACAGTGCCAGGCTGAAGGAAAGGTTCGGCAATTGGAAATCGACTTGTCTGCTGCGCGCGCTGAAAATGCGCAGCTTTTATCAACTAATGACCAACTCAAAAAAGGGATAGAGCAATCCGACCAGGAACTGAGGAAGGTATGGTCAGTAGTTTACACTCTAGGCCCGAATCCGTCCGGCCAGGATGCGCCGTCATAAGAGCATGAAAGTCGATCTCTGAACATCGGTGGTAAACAGAATGAAAGAGCTCCTAACTTCCTGACGCCACAAAAGTGGAGTGTCACGGTTATGGATCAGATTTGCTTCTGAATGAGTTCCTTCGGGGTGTTACTGTATGGTAAGGAGCATGCTACGGAAAGTGCTGCACCTCTTTTCAACATGAAGTATGGACTAAGGGGGAGGGGGGAGGATGTCCTGTCTTCGCTGCAGTGTTCAACTTCTCTCCGGCACTCCCAATTTGGCAGAGAGTTGTTTGGAAATTGTTTTTTAAGGGTCATTTTTGCTCTCAGCGGTAGTGGTGGTATCACGTACAGTGTCAGGAGGTTCACGCAACTGCATTCGGCGTTAGGTTTTCCGTATCCCACGTCTGTACAGGGGATTAAAAGTGTGGGGGAGATCCGTACGTTGTCGCTGGTTAATTGGTGACTAAGCTCCCGTGCGGTGACGGCAAGTCTGGTCGAGTTCGCGTCGCGGACCCAGAAGGAGTCATAGTTGAATGTGAACAGCCGCACAGACGACTGTATGCCCCTCTCTTCCAGATCCTTCGGGAAAAGATCAGTAATCCAACACACGTCTCCATAGCGCCATGTTTTGGTAGGATCAGCCCCAAGACCGTGGACGAAGATGACGCTAGAGAAGGTGTTGTTAGCTTGGAGGAACTGTTACTAATTTTCTTGGGCCTACTCTGTCGTCCTTTCTTCGGTTCGGCTTTGTTCTTTTGCAGCTGGGTATTCAGGGTTGAGTCCGTACAGCGCCTGGTTGCGCGAGCGGGACGGAGAAGGCGCGAGTTTGTTCAGGAGCCACAGGTAGGCAATGATTGCAGCGCCAAGACCGAACCCTTATAACCCTTAACAAAAAGGATATTCGATGTAAGTTAACTGCTCGCCCTTTCATGTTCGTTGGAGCAGAGCTATTAGAATCAGCAAACCAGAGTTGCCGATGGCCTCAGAGCAGACGCCAGCACCGTCAAAGCGCTTCCTAACACCTCGATTCAGCTCATCAGCCAGGCAATCAGCCCAATCATTCACACAGAAGCAAACCCCCTCCTCGTCTGCCACTCCGCTTCCTAGGACTTTACGCTTCGTAACACCAGCAAAGCAGCAGGAGGACATCAACACTAGCTTTGAGGATGAGACCTCAAGCCTTTCCGATCTACGTCTACAGGACTTCACGCGGTGCGGCGCACAGGGAACTGACGTAATCGACAACGTCGATGTCGAGCTAGCGGATGCTGGCTCGGCGGACCACAACCTTAATGCGGACTTGGTTGATGGTAAATGGACCCTGTATGATATGCAGGCTGCCGAGTTTGATACGCCTCATCCGCGAAAGCGACGTAAAATGTCTACGCCGACCAAGCGAGCCCATACACCCCTCGTGATCTCATCTTCACCATCCCATCCTGCGTCCAATGCAAGTGACGATGGAGAAAACGACTCGTCTTCGGATCTAGAGTTAGACCCAGAGTCACCCTCCGGCAAACCAGCGATAGCCCGACATGGTTCGCGCTTCAAGATGGCGCCTTCACTAGCCACGCCTCCTCTGGACGACACAGAGAGTAAGCCGATTTTCCGACAGCCGGATCCAAAGCTGCATATTGCTGCAGAAATGGCAACCGTCCTTCCTGATGCCTTCACCCCGTCCCGCAGAAAAAGCAGGAAGGACTATTTGCCCGGTGGGCTAGCAGGTACGATCCGAAACACCGTCCTGGGCATAGCCACGGACATCTCTCAGACCAGTGGTCGTGTTGAAGGTACGTTGGTGCCAGTCAAGTCTGCTCATGTGGATGCGTCTGGTCGAGCCATCATTGCTACAGCACATGACGGGGTGCAATGGATCTTGCCAGTTCCACACAACCGTAGAGGAGAACCGGAGAGAATATCACATCAGGTTCAAAGCATTAGAATGTTTGGGGGAATTCTGCTGTTTAGCAGTGCTTCGCATTGGACTCTGCCCAACATTCAAACTGAATCGGGAGAGGTTGTTCACTTCGCTTCGCACTGGGATATACCAGCTGGCTAATAGAACAAGTGAGCTGTCGACACCTCTTTAGTACGTTACGAGCATAGCTCGGCTACGATGCTTGTGCCCTTGATACATACAGGCAGGGACGCCTTGCTTTCCCGCCAGAGATTTTTGATGTCCCAATTCCTGCTGTGCTCCGCCAGCCTGGAATCGAGCGCGGCCCTTCCTTGCCGACTCTTCCTTTGGTCTCGTCAGAAGTGGTGCAGCGTGAATGGATCTAAGCATTGTCAGTTCGTATTACGGGCCAACAACCCTTAGTGCATGAAGGTATAGTTGCTCTTTTGGAGACTTTTCTAGGTCGACCTGGAGCGCAGTGCGGATCTTGATAGGTATGTTACAGATATAGAAAGGCCAAAGGTGTAGCAAAGTTGCAGTCTTTGAAGAACTGTCTGTGTGGCCCAGTCACCGATAGCGGTCGTTGTCTTGTCCTCGCGTACACTGTTGATCCTTTGTGGTATAGCCTCATTAAGCAATACTGCCTTGAATTGTCTATTCATTATCTATCCAGAAGTGAACTAAGCTAATTCGGCACTTTGATGGGGATTTTTGTTGATGGCATGGACATCTCTGGCTTACACGGACCAGAACTACTCGTGTTCGAAGGTGATTAGGAAGCAGGTCCTGCGCTTGCTGGCGTCACAATACCACTACTACTGGGAGTGGCGCCAGAGTCCCCTGTGGTCCGTTTTGATTCTGTGTCAACCTCTAATGTGACCTGCACGCAATCAATTAACACCTCGAGCGTAGTTAGGCCTATTCATAAGAAAGAAAACATACTGGACCATCGTTGACTAGCGAAACCTGCATCATCGCCTGGAAGACACCATCTTTGACCCGTTCGGGCTGGTAGCTTGCCTGAACTTTCGAAAAGAAGTAGTCGTACAGCTCCTTGGCAAAGTCACCTTTCGCAGCACCATGGAAGTCCGGCTTGTTACCCTTCTTGGTAGATGCGTAGAGGGTAAACTGGGACACGCAGAGGACTTCGCCCTCAATGTCCTGGACTGATCTTTTCCACATCGTACCGTTGTCATCCGGCCATAGTTTCAATTTCAGAATCTTCGCAGCAACGGAGTCAGCGTCCTTGGATGTGTCATTGGGACCCACAGCCGCGAGAACGAGGATGCCCTTGCCAATGGAAGAGACTACCTGGTCGTTGACGGTGACGGAGCTAGACAGAACACGCTGTAGCACTACTTTCATCGTTGTTCCTCTTGCAAGGATCAGACATACACGTGCATCCAACACTGAGGCCGCGGATTTCCTGGCTGTCCCCAGCACGCATGCAGACGCGGCGTCACAAGGACAACAATGAGTGTACTCGGGAGTGCATCGCGGGAGGCGACATATTAAGCGCGGCGTGGCAGGGAAATTCCATGTCACGCCAAGACACTATACCAAAAACGGCTAGTACAGGCGCTTAGCGGCACGTCTCAGCAGTGCAGGCAAGGAAGGCGCTTCATCGCGTGGAGGGTGTGGTGTCAGTGAAGACATCCAACGGTCGCTTCACAGGCACTAATCACTTGAATATTCGCTGCAGCAGACATCTCCGCCGACAGATGCAATCTCACACTCACCAATCACGATGACTTCGCGGAAGACGCAACAGGAAATCGATAAGACGTTCAAGAAGGTCGACGAGGGAATTGAAGAGTTCAATGGCATTTACGACAAGATCTACTCATCACAAAATGCGGCCCAGAAAGAAAAGTTGGAGGACAACCTCAAACGCGAGATCAAGAAGCTGCAGCGGTCAAGAGACCAGATCAAGACATGGGCGGCCGGCAACGAGGTCAAGGACAAGTCGCAGCTGATGGAGTACAGGAAGAAGATCGAGAAGGTAAACGGCACGCCTTTCCACGCGTGGGATAGCGTACTGACGGCGTGTGACAGTGTATGGAGACCTTCAAGGCGGTGGAGAAGGAGATGAAGACCAAGGCCTTCTCCAAGGAGGGCCTCTCCCAGAACGTCAAGATGGACCCAAAGGAGAAGGAGCGGCAAGAGCTGTGCGACTTCCTGTCCGACCAGGTCGACGAGATCAACCGCATTTTGACTGAGGAACTGGAGCCTGAAGTCAGCTCGCTACAGGTAGCGCTCAAGAAGAAGCAGCGCGACACCGCCAAGGCTGACAAGCTGGCTGAGCTGGAGAACTACACCGAGACATACAAGTTCCACGAGTCGCGGCTGCAGCTGCTGCTGAGATCACTTCAGAATGGCAACGTGGAGAACGACGTGGTTGCGGCCATCAAAGGCGATATTGAAGATGTGGTGCGGGAGGTACGAGAGCCGGACTTCGATCCGGATGCGTATGAGGGCATCTACGACGACTGTAACCTCGACGGCGAGGAGGCCCAATTTGGGCTGGCAAATGACGCAGACCGAATATCGTCTCAGGACGCGGCCTCAATACAAGACGAGACTGAGCCCGAGCCCGCCACTCATCTCAAGAAGGCCAAGACCGAGCCACAGGCCAGTCGAAGACCGTCTACGCAATTGAAGTCGGGCTTGCCTCCGCTATCAGACCTTAAGGCGGTGCCGCAGCCGCCCTCGCTCATTTCCAAGGATGTCAGCTTGAAACCGGCGGAGAGACCGAAGGTGCCGTCTGAACCGCTGAAGTATGCCTCTGCCGCAGCGGCCGCAGCGGCCAGTGACAAGAGCGGCGTGGGCATCAGTCCGCTACCAGCCCCGGCAGGAGCGAGTCCATCACCATCAATGCCGCCGTTCCCTGCACCCAGCAAGTCTTCTGATGCCGCTTCTCCAGGCTCTGTGCTGGCACAACCTGCAGAGAAGATGCCGTCACCAGGACCGGCAAATGCTGACATCCCGACTTCGCAAGAGCTGCCGTCGAGTCATCTAAAGTCGCCGACATTGAGTTCGGCCAGCGTGCCCGGCGCCAGCGTACCGAGCAGCGTACCTCCGACCCCAGCAATGGACAAGGCTGAGCCCGTGCCAGAGCCGGTGATCGCAGACGACATTGCCACGACCAATGGCGAGCCACATGGAGGACGCGTGGAGGAATCGATATACCATCTTCCTCCCGGGCTGCAAGACCTCCTTGACTCCTTCGAGACAACCAAGAACCGAGTGTCGCAGCCTCCGTCACAGCTGGCACGGATACTGCAGACGTCATTAGACACGTGCCCAGAGGCTCTCGACGCCGACCGGCCGCAACACTACCGACCGACATACAAGTACATCACGCCAGCCCATTACCCTCAGGATGTACTACCAATACTGGATGATCCAGCCTTGTACGATAATCAAAGAATGGAGACCGACACCCTCTTCTACATTTTCTACTACCGACAAAACACCTACCAACAGTGGCTGGCCGCTCGCGCGCTGAAGAATCAAAGTTGGCGATTCCACAAGCAATACCAAACCTGGTTCCAGCGGCACGAGGAGCCCAAACAGATCACAGAGGAGTTTGAGCAAGGCACATACCGCTTCTTCGACTACGAGAGTACATGGTGAGCCCGATCCTGGCCCGTTTGTCTCCCTTGCCAACAGCCACTAACTTGAACAGGATGAATCGAAGGAAAGGCGACTTCAAGTTCGTCTATAAGTTCCTCGAGGATGATCTGTGATGGCTACACTAAATAGCTGGCACTTGTGCCATGAGGTGATAGCTGCCTGGATCTCCCGTCAGGCACCAATCAGGATCATGATTGAGAGCCTCAACCGCCACGTTTCGTCTAGCTGCCATGCCGCTTTTCTCGTGACATTATTAGCTTTTTTGAACCTCAATCCAGAGTAGGTAGATTGACAGTTCTTCTGGTCTGGAGCCGCTAGATCGACTTGGCCACGCCACGCAGCACTCTTGCCAGTGAATACATTGGCTCATCGTGCCGTGGTGGCGAAGCATCCAAAAGGCAACCACTATTCCAAACTGGGAATAGTGTCGCAGACATCCTTGCTTAGGGTCTGCTCCCGAGATGTCGGGCCCATTGATAACCAGTCGCAAAAGCCTCACGCAAGGCAGCCGGCAAGAATGTCCTTCACAGCATGACCCGCTTCACGTTCAAGGCTAGTGCGGTCCTACAGGGTTCTGTAAGTCCCCTGCGTGCTCAGGCCGAGCACCTGGCTGTGCTGATGACTGAATCCTGCCTGGACTCAGCCTCGGGTCGTGTTCGGCATTCTAATGAGACTCTGGATTCTGTCGTAGTCTGCCAACTCACATCATTTGTGGCAGTGCTTGGCAACCTAACCTCGACTTCGGCATCCTAGCCTCGTTCATCCTGGACACTGAGCACCCACATGACTAGTATTGGGCACGCTACAGGACTTGAAGATTCGTTGAAGCAGTGAAAGTCAACCCTCACTTCCTCCTTCCGGCATGCCATCGATCCCTCGCTCGCCCAGCCCCCGTTGATTGGCTCTAATCCCGATATGGTGAATATGTCACGCCGACAGGCTTGACGCACCGGATATTCCTCCCCGTATGCACCAGCTAAGGTAGAAATGTCATGAAATTGAGGACCATCATCTCCACTCAGGATGTACAGTCTTTTCGTCCTGGTGAGGCTTGCCATTTCCACCTATCATTATAGGTATTCTTTACCCTTATTGGGCATAAACAGTCGTTGTACCTCTGCATGAGGAAAAGGGTAAGTATTGCTCACGCTGTTTTAATTGCAGAGACGGGGCTATGCTCTCTACTGCCGCGCTTCGGTTGCCTGCTTGGTAACATCACTTAAAGCTGGCAACTACCTCACAATCGGCCCTTTTTGCTCCAATTCAGCCCATGCTCGTACTTTGAGTTTTGACTCTGCTCATCGAGCTAACATACCTCTCTGGCCTTGACCGGCAGCGTACTTTCTCACTCCGTCAACTTGCCTTCTTGCAAACCATCGCCAGTTGCAATACGCTCGTCTGCTTCTTATCCGTCCGATATACATGTCCAGCGGTCAAAATGTCTTACCATTCTTACTTTGAACCTCAATACGTGCAGACCGATAGCTATTACTATGGCCGCGAGTCAGACCAGACTGATGAGTTATACGATACATCGGCCCACTTCACTTTCGACCGGCACGGCTCCCATAACTTTGATGCTTACCAGCATCAAGGCTTGCCCTACTATGATTATAGTTCCAACAACATGCACTCCGGAGGATACTCGGGATCGAGCTACGACACAGTTCAAGCGATGTCGGGGAATTACCACCGACACCGATCCTCCAACCCAGAGTCGCCAGAATCCATGGGCAGCGCGACCAGCCGGCGTACAAGCATGCATAGCTTGTCGCATGAGACAACAAGGTCAGTTGATGATTTTTAGCTTTCTTCTCGTTTTCTGTCCTTGCTCACATCCGTTCGAATCAGTGGCCGTAGCAGAACATCCAGCACCTCCTCAGTCGCCAAGAAGCACTACTGCCAGCATCAAGACTGCTTGGACGCCAAAGGCCAACCGACAAAGTGCTTTTCGCGGCCTGCAGATGTCCAGCGCCACCTCAAGTCCCAGCACCAACCACCGAGCATCGACTGCCCCAAGCCGCGATGTGGACGCAAGGGTGAGAATGGCTTCACCCGCGACGATCACTGCAAGGAGCATCTTCGCCAGTACCATCGCGACGCCATCCCCAAGAGAAACACTGGCTCCAGACGAGGATCGCGTGGCGGACGCCATGCCGCATGAGTCAGGAAGCAAACGAACGAAATGACGGACCATGAAATTTACGAATACCTGACCCTAGTTTATATTTTCCTTTTTTTTTCCTCTTACGACCTTCGCTACCGATGTGTATTCTATATGACAAACTTTGAGGATATGTTTTTCTTTTACCTCTAGTGGCTTGGGGCCGTCGGGTCTCGGATGGATTTGCATTTTTGTGTGTTCGTATGTGTGGGTCTGGGTTTGGGAGCGCCAGCAAGGATGATGGTGATCATACCTCTAGACAGTTTTTTCCCCCTTACTTGTTGAAATTCTCGGTGTATAAGGAAGGTGAAAATACAGTCACCGTCAATCGATCGCTATTGCTAAAAGGACTCCCAGCTCTATCTTTATTCTGATAGCTCAATATAGTAAAGAAGCAAATCAAAGCAAGGCAAGCAACAGGCTAAGATTTAAATGGCGAACTAGGACAATTGTTTGCAGCCAAAGTTCAAAGTTTATCGAAAGAACGCTAGGGTCTCGTGGAAGGTGCTCAAGGAGGATTGCCCTCGTGATATCCACGTCCTGCCGTGCTTTACGTCGAGTTGGGGCGAACATATTTCAGCAGCACCTGTCCCGGAGTTCCCTCGTACAGAAAAGGTGCTGCTATATCGAGATACTGCATGCTGTGCTCGCCGAACTAGTCCCCATTCTGCACAGAGGACCTGTATGTAGTATGGGTTTGAGTATGTGTAGCTGTATGATGTTTTTCCTGGAGTTAGACAGACGGCCTTTTCAAGGGCACACAACATCAACTGTCGAGTACGACTAGGTTCTCTCCATGTATTTGTCTTTCACATTTCATAAGAAAGACGCACTGTTTGATCCCATGGCCTTACATGTTTAGTTTAGTCAACAACACATCCGGCGATGTTACTCCGTGCAACTGCGACGTAGTTCATATCATATAAAAAGGTATCCTCCTATTCTCTAGTACCAGTGAAATAGAGATATATCAAAGGCAAACAGACCCAAGAAATGCACGAGCTATGAATCGGTCGGTGGTTGAGTACAATCAGCATTCTGCCCATCACTCGTCATCTATTGGTTGTTCTGTGCATAGTATCTAGTATTAGTATTGAAAATTTTTAATGCTGGGCAGCTCACTGTCGTCAGCGCCTTTGGTCATCATCAGGCCAGAGAGTGGGAGTTGCTACGTGTATAGCGGCTTGCTTACCCAGGTTTCAGATGTGTTCGTGGTGGAAGTGACAGGGGTTGATATTCAACAAAGAATCATCTTTGCTTGGTTTGATTGGTTTCGGAATTCGGCTCAGATGAGGTAGAGTGAGGGAAATTGGGTGATAATAGGGATATGCACTGGTGGAGGAATGAAAGATCCAATATCAGAATTGGGATTAGACGGATCTGGCGGGTTATATATATATATACAAGGACTAGAGGAAGAGAAAGGGAGGAGGGGAGGGACAGCGGTAGTACAGAGGAGAAGTCGTGAAGAGCAGGATGAGAGGTGAGGACGGTACACAAAGGGCAAAATGGCCTTGGTTGACGACAGTGCAGAATGTGGATTGCTGATGCCGGTCGTTAGGCTTGCTGTAATATAATTGCTGAGTGTGGTAAGCTATGGATAATGAGCTTACGTGGCCGATTTCGCAAGAGGCAGTTGCGAAGTTTCGTCCCTTCTTTCCGGTCAAGGGCTGGTGCGTCATTCTGCCACGGTCGAATCGGCGAGTCAGATGTGAACATTTCTTCCCTCTACGTGCTGTATCAATAAAGTCACTCCTCTTTTCGTTCGTCATCGTTATCACGTCAATCACAATCATCACCGTTCAATGCCATTCATACTTGGTTCTGTCAGGGTTGGGATTGCTCTATGACTCACGGGGTGTGGTCATATCTTTAGAGACTGGTTGTCGCTGCGTAACTGTCAACCGCACAACACCCACACTCATCATTGGACTCAGGCAGCCAATCAACTAACGACGATGTGCAATACAATCACAACCCACTACCTCGGATGCTCTCCTGCCGAGGGCCCAACGCACACGACCACAACGACGGTCGAATGCACTAGGACTAAGATCTACCGCAGCAAAGGCTTCTGGTTTAATTGTAGTCTGCGCTCGTTGGCCGTGTGGGCGGATATCACATGCAGTGTCTGCAGCAAAACTCCGGCCAAGAAACTTGCGCGTGTGCTGAAGAACTCAGTGCATACATTGAGGTTCTTTGGTGAGAAGGGAGTGCGTATCCAATGTTGCGAGGCGACATGGGGTAAAGGAAATGAGGATGGAGAGGGGGAAGCTGGCTGTAGTAATGGGTGGGATGTTGGGAGCGCTGTTTCGAGGGAGAGAGAGGTGTCATTGTGGGAGATGATGCAGCATGTCAAGATCGAGATTGCCTTGGAGGCGAAGGACGGGGCGATGGAGGGTAAAGAGACGCCTGGGGAGATCATCAGTCGCATCTTGGCGTGAGGTTCTTGTTGACTTTGATGATTGAAGGGCTGTCGAGCATGGTGAGTGTGGGATGGTGGAGGTGAAGACAGAGCACTAATGGTGGATGAAAGCTGTTAGGGCGTAGCCTGATGCTGGAGCTTGGACCGTGACAGTTTGGCCGTGAGGGCCTGGACGGTCGGACCTCCTTTGCTTCCTCCCAAGGACATTCTTCTTAATGGCAGTCGTTGGCAGTATCAAGCAGCCACTGCTTCACGCCCGTTCACTGACCCATATGGCGCCTCGACAGCCCATACGTATGGCCTGGGTGAGTGCCTCGTACGGCTTGGCCTCCTTGGCATTATTCTCGACTGCATGGTCCAAATGCTCAAGCTCCTCGTCACGGATCCTCTTGATTGTATCAACTAGCTCGACTAGTTCCGGGTCTAGCTCCTCTCCCCGTGTGCGTGCGTCCGCCATCCACTTGACCAGCTCGCGCACCTGGCCGTTGTAATGGTTGCCAATCTCCGTCTCGACGGCCTCGGTGCACGCCATTGCAGCTTCGCGACCCATCATGCCTGTGCTCCAGCCCAGAAAGGAGGCAGCCAGCCGCCACACAGGCGTCAAGGCCGTGGGCCGTACACGGTGTTTAGCCATTAGGCTGTTGAAGATCCGTAGATGCCCAGCTTCCTGTGAGTACATGTGGTTCATCAGGGAGGAGAGCTGTGGCTGTGCCCTGATAATGGGAGGTGTCTGTGCTGTGTAGATCAGGGTGGCTGCTAGTTCACCTGCTTGGTTGACACGAAGGGCTGAGGAGAGGAAGGAGCGTTGAGAGGCAGTCAGAGGGGTATGGTGAGAGGGAAAGGACGATGGGGAGATAGTAGGAGAGTCAGTGCTGGCATAGCGCACAGAGGGGAGTACCTGACGGCAGAGGTCAGGCAGTGAGCCGCGTCTGAGAGTTAAGTACCGCATTGGTGAGAGGAATAAGGTAGAAAGAGGATGGGGGAAGTGAAGTTACGCGAAGCAGAGTGAAGACATGGCACTAGCGGCTACATTTCCACATTTGGAGTGGCGTGACATCTCTACTCTGCGGAAGTCACTGGGGAGCCTCTTCTTGCCTCTTTCCTATGGGATACAAGTAAGAGGAACAACACTGTATAAGTCTGTGGTCGATTCACCTGGCCACAACTTAGATGCTGGCTAATGACTAATGGATTGATGCTCAAAGGCTGGTGTCTGTCTGCCTTACTACTCTTTAACATTGACTTTATCCACCCTGGCTTGGCTTGTCGGCACTAATTACAGTACATGGCCTACGGTACTGGTGCTGGGATTGACTGCCCTTGCCTTGGGCTCTGTTTTTGCCCAGCTTTGCCTAGCTTTGCCTAGCTTTGCCTAGCTTTGACTTGCTTTTTGGGACTTCGTCTACCGGTACCGTCTTCTCTCTGATTGGACCCAACTCCCTAGTACAAGATGTTTGCTCAGTTTGCATGATCATGTGACTAGGATTTCTATGTGCCGTCGTGTCCCCACTGCTTGTCACTCCTCCTATTCTCCTTCACAATGGATGTTGGCCTCTATTCAGTTTCAAGTTATTGTGATTGTGATTGCTGCTCTATAGACTGACCAGCCCTCTTCATTTTGTTGCTCCCCCCCATTTCAGGCCTTCCATCCACTTTGCCAATATATTCATTCATTACCCATGCTCCTGGCTTACTAGAACCTTTTGATTAGCCATTTGTCACTGCCTGGGCTCTGACACAGCGATCTGAAAAAAGAGAAAAAAAAGGGCGATGGCTGACCTCGATGCTGAGCTGCTCGCCCTCGCTGGAGGTGATTCCTCTGGCGACGAATCTGCCGCTTCTGCTCCAGCAAGAAAGTCATCGTCTACTGGCCCACAGAAGTCATCGGCAGCCCCGTCGCGGGGAACAGCGGGCGTGGCGACCAAAGCCAAGAAAACGCAGAGGCGGAGAGACCGCTCCGACGACGACGACGATGACGGTGATGACGACGACAGGTAAGGCTATGCCTGTTGCTTAGCTGCTCATTGCCGTTCTCACCGTCGACGCAGGTCATTGCTCGGCGAGCAGTCGGACTCGGCGTCCATGTCGCAGTCCGCGTCAGAGGCCGACTTCCCCGGCAGCGAGCCCGATGACCTCGAGGAGGAGAAGCCTCTGTATCCGTACGAGAAATACTACTACGATGCCGCCGACAAGGCCCGAGTGGACTCTATGAGCCAGCTCGACCGCGAACAGACTCTGGCCCAGCGTATCGAGCAGGTCGACCGACACGACCAGGACAACCAGCTCCGCCGCATGATGCTCAACCGACAGAAAGAGCTGCAAAAACAGGACAAGAAGAAGCGCAAGGCCGACGCTGCCGACCTGGACGAATCGCAGCGGAAGAGCTCTCGGCAGCGCACCAAATTGGGCGGAGGCCGAGCCGGCGAGCAGAGTTCGGCTATCGCGGCGTATAAGCAGCAGCGAGCAGAGAAGAACCTGCGCGACAAACGCCGCAAGAGCGGCGCGGCTGCCAGAAGGACGACGCCAGATGACGTCCTGGCCGACGACGATGCCGACGGCGAGAGTGATGACTACGACAGCCGCAGGTATGGGTATGGGCAGCACTCGCCATCTCCGGCCAAGGACGACCCGCCAGCCGAACTGGCCGATGTGCAGCGCGCGCGCATTGGCCGAGACAACTTTGGCCAGGTGTGGGAGACGCCTGATTTCGAGAAAACGGCGATTGGCTGCTTCACTCGCGTCTGCCTCGGACCCGGACGCACGCCCGGCGTCAACGAGTATCGGCTCTGCCAGATCTCGGGCTTCCAGCCCGGGCGACCGTACGCCATGACCGACTTGGCTGGGAAACCCTTCTTAGTGGACAAGTATGTCGTGTGTACGCATGGTAAGGCTGAAAAGGCCTGGTCCTTCCTCGAATGCTCCATGTCGCGTTTTACAGACGACGAGTGGCGCCGCTACCGACTGACAGCTGCCAATGAGGACTGCCGGATGCCTACCAAGGGCCAGATCGCAGCCAAGCTTGAAGCACTCGGCGCACTCATCAATCACAAATGGACTGACAGCGAACTGAATGCGCGAGAGCACAGGCGGAAGGCGCTGTACGACAAGGTCAATCGTACAGACGAGAAGGAGCAAGTCCGTGACGGCCTAGCTGAAGCCAGACGTGCCGGCGATGAGCAGCTAATCGACGAGCTGGAAGACAAGCTGGCCAACATCGTGCCCATGAAACTTGCACTGAACACGACCTTGGTGAGAAAGGACAAGAAGAAGGAAGAAGACGATGAAGCTGCCCGCCTTGCCGAGCTTAATCGACGCAACCTCCTCAGGGATACCGAGAACATCCGCAAGGCCCAGCTGGCTGAACTGCATAAGCGCAAGGCCAAGAAGCACCTTGCCCCTGGAGTTGACGACCTGTTTGACGGAGGCAGCGACATCAGCCGCACCGGCACGCCAGTCAACGGAAGCAACACCCTGAAGAACACCCCCAATATTTCCCGCGCAGCCACTCCCACGCCACTCACACTGGCCAACGGCACCCCGAGAACTGCTACTCCGGTGGCTAGTCTGTCGAAGCCGATTCCGGCCGCTAGCACACCACTGTCGAGCAGCCAGCCAGAAAAGAAGAAGGGCATCCCGGTCATCAGGAAGTCGGCTATGGATGACGAGATCTTGGCTGCTGTAGATCTGGGCATTGATATTGAGATTTGATCTTCGCACTTGACTAGCTGCGAGGAAGGAATACAGTCATATTCTGTACATTCACACACATCAAGTCATCATATATCTATCCATCTTGCCTCTCTTTCCAACTCTTCCACACTATTGACTAGTCTGTCACATCGCCCCGGCTGGAACCGGTGAGTTGGGATGATGATTGTCTCCTGTGATGGACTTGCTCCCTGTCGCCGTATCTACTCTACAAGGAGATGGATGTTAATGACGCCTGCCTAGCGAACAGATTGGATGAGTGACTGGTGAGTGAATTGATAGTTGATTGACACATCGACTATCTATGGCAGCGTATATATATAATCAAAACAAGAAGAAACCGATCGTCCACATCACCTTCTTTCCAACATCCCAGGCCATACATACCACTCTCACTGATCTTCTACCGCTGGCCCCACGAGAATCACAGCAACAGTAACCATAGCAGCAACAAAAAAGAAGCATTATGTCCGTTCGTCAACATCTCCCCCCTCTACATGCGCATCCCGCCTACCACAGCACCACTCCTCACCACCACCACCAGAGAAGCAATTCCGACTCGGACCGCTCGATCTACAGCGGTGACTGGCCGTCCTGTCCTCCCCCTCCTCCTGCTGCTGCTGCTGCTGCTGAGGGGAAAGATCAGGATCAGAATCAGGATCAAGAAAATATGCACAACAACCCCAACCCATCACCACCCGACCGGGCGTTGGAGCCCATCATCTACGGCCAACACGGAAGAGAAGGCATCTTCGATCCCAAATACGACTCTATCAATTATCCGCCACCAAACTCCTCGCAGTCCGCACTAACCAGGATAAGAAAAGGACAAAGACAAAGAAGAGTTGCTGTCTGCGTCATGAGTGGCATTGTCATTGTTGTTGTCGTCATCGTCACTGTTGCTGCGGCTGTGATTGGTGGTATGCTAGGCGTCATCAAGGCCAAGAATAGTAGTAGTAGTAGAAGTAGCAGCAGCAGCAGTAGTAGTAGCAGTGGTGGTGGTAATGCTGTTACACCAACGCCTACAGCTACTGCCGCTACTGCCACTGCCACTTCTACTGCTACTTCTATTACAACGCCGATGGTCCTTGTGAGCAGTTTGCTGATGACAACTACTCTGACAGTTACTACCCTCGTCGTAGAGACGACAATAATTGTCATCCCGCAAGTGGTTGCTGCTCCATAAATCGCCAAAGTTGCAAAAAGCGTAGGGAATAGGGGTTGAATTGGCCTTTGAAGGCTACGCTGAGAAGCTTCATCTGCTTGTTGCCTTCTCTAACTGAGGCAATCGTTCTGGTCTCGAGGAGATCTCAATCTCATAGACGCTTAGCCACTCTGCTCGTCTTTCTCGACGGTTACAAGCGTGTCTCTGCCCTCGGACATCCTCCATAGTGCTATCTCGTTCCGCCATCCCACACCGCATTTGAAACAAATTCGCCTAGAGTGCAATTTGGAAAGCATCATATGCAATTGCCAAGACCTGACAATGCATCGTGCTGATGCTCCATGAGAAGCACTTTACCATTGACCACTGCTGGTAGGCCATGCATTCCAGTCATCGCCACCATCCGCTGCCATAGCTGTTTCGGGGGCAGCCTCCCAATCGTTATGACCAGATACATCCGTGGGGGCGGCCGTATTCCAGTCATCGCCACCACGACCAGCGCCAGAATCAAAGCCATCGCTGCCGGCCTGAGTGCGATCATTCTCATCTTCAATGGGTTGCTTGCATCGCTTGACTGTGTGGCCCATTTCGCCGCTGGCAAGAAGTTAGCAAGAGCTGACTCAACATCTTCACCAGAGGAGAGTATACCAGTTGCGGCACTTCACACGAGACCAATCCTTGGGAGCAGAGCAGTCACGAGCTTCATGACCGATCTCGTCACAGTTGCGGCACTTGATCACCTCGCAGTCCTTGGCCATGTGCTCTTCAGAACCGCACTTATGACTACAAATGGTCAGCATGCGTCCAAGACTCACGAAAAGGGCCCATACCAGGTGCGCTTGGGCTTGTTCGGGCAGTCTCTGGCGATGTGATCCGTGGCCTCGCAAAAATTGCAGGCTCTGAGTTCACGAGGCTTCTGTCGCTCTTGTTTGCAATCGCGCACACGATGACCCTCCTCGCCGCAGAGCTTGCAGCTTACCGTGACACGGGTGATGGGAACAATCTCTTCTTTGCATTGACGCATGATATGGCCCATCTGACCGCTGGAACAGTGTTAGCAATCTCGGTAGTGTGTAGACAAGAAAGCCTACCAGTTGCTGCATTTGGGAACACCACGATCGACAGCGAGACCTGCGTCAGCCAGACACTCGAGGTTGGCAGCTGGAGACTCAGGCCAGACTTGGACGAGCTTGGGTCGCTGAGGCTTCTCAGACAGAAAATAGCCAACAGAATATTTCTTGTCAACTTCACCTTGAAGATTGACGATGGTCCATGTCTCTTCAATGTTCTTGACCAGAGCGATCAGATAGACATTGAAGCCCCTCTTGCGGAACTCGTTCTCCATATCGACGTAGGTCATTGCGGGAGCGGCCTTGCTGAGGATCTTGACGCCATCGCGAAAGTCATCGAGGTCTTTCTCATCTGATGCCTGTTTCAACATGGCCCATGCATCGTCCTCGCTCATGTCTGGAACTTTCGACATGTCGATGACCTTTGAATTCTTGCATTCGATGGTGTCATGCCCTTCCTGGAGACATTGCTTGCATGTCTTCACCTTCATACGGCAATCCTTGGCTTGGTGGCCTTTTGGAAATGTTAGCAGGCAGAAGGACTACGATGGAAGAGGCTGATCTTACCCTCCTCGTTGCATTCGTGGCACAAGCCGCTGGACTTGCACGGATTGGGACAATTCGCTCTGGAGTGACCTTCTTCGCCCTGTGATGGAGTCAACATTGAGGCCAGAGTGAGTTTGAGTGGCTTACACAATTGAAGCAAGCACCCATCTTCTTTGGCTCAGGACACTCGCGGGCCATGTGACCATCTAGAGATGGAGTCAATACATCAGGGCGCAATGTATGTGCCTGCTTACCTAGACCGCAATTGTGGCAAGCAGAATCGCCCACGTCGGCACGAGCATCTTGGGAGGCGAATCCGTTGTCGGGATTCATGAAGCGGGAAGCACCAGCATTGAAGTCGTTGTTCCACTCATCGCCACCACTGACACCTTGATTACAATATTGGGCTATGGAGAGAATCAGCATAGAGCGTTAAGACGTCAGGCCTCATGTGAGAGCTTGCGATTCAACTATGCCATCAGCTTGAGGTGGCCAAGGGCCGAGCTCGCTGATTGTTGGTCTGGGGGTGAACTTGTCATGCCAAGCCCTGGCATAACGATAATCACTAGGTCGAAGCTGAGTGAGATAACCCGGTGGTGTGATCATTGGAAGATTGGCCCCCTTCAGAGGCGGCGAATCGTCCGTGGGGAAGAAAGTCATATTGTGTAGAGAGAGAGAGAAAGAGAGAGAGGAAGAGAGAGAGAGAGAGTGAGAGAGAGAGGCGGGGGTACATTGAGGTAGAGTATTAGACCTGAAAGCATGATACTGGGGTTGGAAGAGCGAAAGAATGGGATGTCTCACCTGATGGGGTGCCTAGGCTGGCCATCTGCAAGTGTGGAGGAAGGCTAGATTAAGGTGAGTGCGTAGTGAATTTGTGCCTCTTCCTTGGTAACTAAGTGAGGGTGAAAAGACTGGTTTGAGGTCAAGGCTGAACAGGCGCTTCAGACACTTACAATGTTCAGCAAGAAAGTGGCTAAAGGTTGGAATTAGGAAAGGCAAATAGAGGCTAGGTAGATGTAAGAAGAATGAGGTGGGGAACCAGGAAAGAGAAATGATGAGTAGTCAGAAGGGTTGTAAACACACGAGGAGGCCAGAAATTTTCTGAACCTGCTTGTGTTGCTCTGGTGAAGTCTTCTCCAGTCAACCACTAAGGTAGGTAGGAATTACCAGTACTCTCTCGCCTTATAATGACGACATTGGAAAACGGCGGACTGAGTGTGGTCCACAGTGGTGCTTGGTATTCCAGTAGCTGTATGGCCTTACAGGGTGTTATAATAACAACACGCTGGGAAAAGACTTGACCAACAAGGGGGAAGAAAGACCAACGACGTAGGAAGTGGTGTAAGAAAGGGATATCTCACGCATAGGCAAGGACTGTTAGAGAGGCAGGCAACCTGTGGCTCTTAACAGTGAATAGACATGGTGGTAGCTGACAGTATTTGGGTAGAAGATCTGGGGCTTAACTGTGGCTGACGACAAAAGAGGAGCATAGAAGGACAGAGAATGAGAATGTGGTATGAATATTGGAGACTGCTGGAAAGAGCTTGTGCAGACCTTCCCAAGCAACTTTCTGCTAGGCTTGGCATTTGGCTGTATTCAACCATGTCGTGCAAGTACCTGGAATAGAGTCCAGACATCGGCGATGAGCTGATCAAGCATTTGCCATGATCGAGTCGCTGTCCACACGCTTACCTGGTTGGTGTTCAAGGAAGAAGGGTGCATTCTCCCAGATGCTGCTGATCTTCGGCCACAGAATGACGAGTAGAGCTTGAAAGGTAGGCCGACCAAGCTCTCTGAGAGGCCGATCAAAGCATCTTGTTCTTGTTGGTGATGCCAAATGTGCAGACTGTTCGCTAGAGAGAAGCATGTTGAAGCTGGCAGGCATCTCCTGTGAGGCATTCGCTGCATGGTTGAGCCTCGACAAAGCTTCAAGAGAGGATATGAAGGACTGGGCAGGCGAAGAGCATAATGTATGCTACGCTAAAGAAGTGGTGTGGAGTCCAAAGAGGGTACACTACACCCAACAACAGTAGATTGACTTCCCGCTTTGCCGAAGAAATCTTGTACAATGTCGACGCATCTCCGAGCTGGTTTGAGCACGCCGTTGCACGTGCACACGCATGCTCGATGAGGTGTCAGCTATGGTTCCCAGGCAACTGATCGCAGGAATTTGTGAAATTGTGCTAGCAGGGAGATTCACTAATAAGCAATGGTGGTAATACAGAACTCTAGGCGGGACCAGCCAAACGCTGCGCCTGAAGCACCACGTTTCGCGACAAGATTTTGAGCCGTGTTGGACCCTTAGGCCTGTGGCCAGGTGGGGACCAGTGAAAGGCAATCGGGAAAATAGGCTTACTTGGGACACTTAGTAGACGCCAAGCAGGGAAGCGGCTTGCTTAGGGTACTAAGATATGGTACAGGGCGAATTGGCAACACTCTGGGAATGCAGGGTCGCATTGTGGTCGAATAGGGATCGAACAGGGCCCGGGATGCGGTCAAGCTGGGCTTCCAAAAGCATGCCACATCTCACCAATCGGCTCAGCGTGGACTGCCTGAGACTCTGGGCAGGTGAGGGAAGCGCTGGCCGGGGGTACAGGCCCCGGAGCGGAATGATTAGTGGGCTCCGAGACATAATATTAGTGTCGACATAGTCGGCTTGGCCAGCAGTGCCCCAAAGCCTCTCCGACTCCTCAAACGGAAAGACACTCACTGGACTGACTGGACTGCCACTCCTGCTCATCCTCAACGTGCGTTATTTGCCTTGGAATTCTTCTTCATTTTATCCTTCTCTGCGTCTTTTCATCCTTTTCGTCCTCCTCTGAAGCGTGCCTGGAGTCAGTTCTCTCGCTTACGATGGCCACTGAGGCCTCAATCGCCCTGACAAACCGCAGCTTACGTAGCATCCGGACTGTAAGTTGGCTCGTCCACACCGCCACCATCCATCGCTAACGAGGTGGCCAGGAGCTTGAGTTTCTCACCGACACTGGAGTCATCACTACAGACCAACTCAGCTCGATTCTGTCCCAGCTGCCGTCACAAACGCCGCTCCGGGCACCGCTGCAGGTGACCAGCAATGCCGCCACCACGACCCCGGTCGATCAGTTCAGCAACCTGAGCCTGAAAGAGCCCTACACACACACACCGACACCGGCGCCGCTACCGCCGCCAGCATATGCGTCGACACCGTCGGTTCTGTCGCTGGCCAGTGCTCTGTACGCCTACCAACCCACAGACGCGGGCGACTTGGCCCTACAGCCAAATGATCGGATACAAGTACTAGAACACATGAACAATGATTGTACGTGGGTCGGCATGGCGTGGCAAGATGCATACTGACTAGCGTTAGGGTGGCGAGGCCGGAATGAAAGGACAGGCTTGGAAGGCATCTTCCCGCGAAGTTATGTGAGCGAGCTTGAAGAAAAGAGACCGCCAATGGCTGGGCCGAATCCGTCAGACTATGGCAACATGCCTCTAGCGGTTGTCCATTCGGGCTCGTCAGGACAGCCGGGCAGACCGACAAGCAAGCTGGAGGAGCACGGCAAGAAGTTCGGCAAAAAGATGGGCAACGCGGCCATCTTTGGCGCCGGGGCGACCATTGGTAGCAACATTGTGAATGGGATATTCTGATGACCAGACTTGACGACCAACTTTTCTACTATGTTGTACTTATCCTTCAAGCCGAAAAGCCACGGCTACTGTTTGGATATCAGACGGGATTTAAAGGGCGAAAAAACCAAATTAAACAGGCGCAAGCCAGGGCATACCGGCGCAAGGGAAGATGGGGATTGAGGTCAATAGCTGCATTGTAAGCGGGGTGAGGGGAAAGATGTAAGCTGCTGAGGCAGACGTTGACAACGTGAGATGTCGCCACAATCTGAGCTGTACAAGAATGGCAATGGCAATAGCATTGGCATAGCGATGCTAGCCACGCGTTGTTGCACCACCTGTCTCCGGCTCTTTCCTGAGACTTGTTCAATTCTGGTGTGGGGGGGGAATGGCACAGGGACTGTGACTGTACTGGGACTGGGACTGGCATTGTAGCGGATGTGGCGAAGCTAGGCTTCGGATACACACCGGAGAACGTCAAGAGGCGATGATTTCATTCTGTCTGTCTGACTGTAGAAAACTTGACATGCACAACTCCGACATCATCAATGCCAGTCCGAAGTCTTGCTCTTCTCGCCAGCTGTCCATCATCACAGCGCTTCTTCTGTAGAGCAGCCAAAGTCTAATGCGGCACAGCCGTTATACATAGAGGAGTCCATACGGCAATATCGGCAGGCCCTTGCTGCCGGGCGTTTGTGAATGCCCCATCATCACCTGTAGCTTTGCAGGTGATGCGGCATGTGGCCGAGTTGATGGCTGTTTGGTTGGTGAATTCCTCTCGAATCGTCGCCGTCCTTCTTTGTTTTCTTTGTCTTCTTTGTCTTCTTTGTCTTCTTTGTCTTCTTCTTTGTCTTATTCCTCTTCGTCGCGGCGAACACGCACTGGCTTGTCGTCCACTGCCTCAGCCCCCCTCTCACTCCGCTTCCCCATCGGGGTCATGTGGGGGTGGCCCCGCGCCTCTGACCATCTTCTCAATCATCATGGACCGGACCTTCTCCTTGGGCTCTCCCATGCCCAGGGCCATGTAGGCCAGCAGCGGCGGATGGCCCACGTACGAGGCGTAAGAGTCACGAACAATGTTGTTGGTCCACTCCGTCTTGGTCGTGCCTTCGTGGCCAGTGCCGACGTATTTGGCCTGCAGTGACTCAAGCTCTCGCGTTGTACGCAGTTTGTCAGCCATATTTGCAAGCGCCTGCAAGAGAGAAGTGAGTTCAGCTGATCACTGCGATGGCAGATATGCGGCACAGCAAATTCAACGGGCGACAAACTCGTATGCATTCTTGGCACGCTCATGATATACGGCGGACTGGACACGCCACATACGCAGTGAGCAAGTTACCGGTATTACAGTATTATCACAAACAATGAGCAAATGCAATTTCCGGTTCAAGGTGCCTGTATGCTGAACTAGCGTTTCACTTGCGAAGCTATTCCAATGCCAAGTCACCGGAACACAGTCATGTAGGACAAAAAAGTGGGCCTGTGGCAGTGCGATCTCCAGGCTGTCAGTGTAGGGTGATCGTGATGCGTGGCTCGTGACTCATCATGGGTCATGCTGGCCGAAGGTGTTGATGGACGGCAAGGCCCACAGTGACAAATCCCTCACTACCGCTATACTGGCAGAGCTGGACGGGCGGCCGCGGAGCGCTGGCCGATACAGAGGCCGATGCCCCCGAATTACCACTCCATCCAGGCTGCCTCGCACGCGAAAAATTAGGACCGCAGGGCGGAGCTCGAGGTCTCCAAACTCGGGCCGCGGAAGTAAAGTAACGTGCATCCCTAGACAACGAAAATCCCTGTATCGAGAAATCCACCAAGTACTTCCAATTGACACGAGCCCTGCTCACCATCTACTGCTGCAACTGGTCTTATAAGTCGAAGAAAGCAGCTGTACCACTTGATTATTTGACTACCATTAACAATATCAAAAATCACATCGCGTGTGCGGACTAGCTGCCCCGTTGCCTCTATAAATGCTTTACGTTCGCCACTGCGATTCTTCTTCAATTGGCTCTACGGGCCGCTATTGGTCAGTCTCGTCCACCAAACTCGTTCTGCATCTTTTCGACGTGACGGCGATCATCTCTCTGTAATTATCCAGACAGCTTCACTCGCCAGGACTAATATATCTTCGTTTTCGTTCTTATCGTTAGGTACCTTCACTACTTCTTTGTACTGTTACTAAACAGCTATATTTTATCGCTTGGTAACTGCTCTTAAGGCACCCCCTTGGATTTCTATATTCAGAACGACAAAGAAGGTCATAGAAGGACCGACACAGGTACCAGTTAAGGTACCACTCGGAACCACCAGAATATGTGGTGCACTCGGGGTCAAATATGATCCCCGTCTGCTTTTTCAACTTTCTACCTTAAAACATGCTGATGTTGGACGTCACGTGCAACCCGGCCGACTTGAGAGAGTTTGGCTTGTGTGGCATCAGCGATGCAAGGAGCCGCTAGGAAGCCTCCCAGGCACATTCTTGATGTCAAATTCTATCTTTGCAGCAAGAAAGGTGCTCGTACAGGCATGACGGGTCTAACACTTGACTAGAAAAGTTCATCGTTCCACAAAGAATGCCACGCCAGCCTTGCTCAATCTCTGCAAATGTGAGGAGCCAGAATCCATGCTGCTGTCCGAGACTCAGTGTCACCAAGGCAAGGAGGTTGAAGTCCTCGTGGACAACGCGCTTTGTCTGTGACAAGCATGTTGCTCATATATTTATTGTTATCTCTTCAGCCATCGGTCACTTCGCTTCCTCCCTGGTTTGGTCTGCCATGCCAGATTCAAATATTTCGTGGATATTGGCAATGTGATGCAGCCTTCATTCTTGGGTTTTGTCGAAACTTCTGACGACGGTATGGCGTTATTCCAATTCTGCCTCCAAGGCAGCTTGACCTCGACCAGCAGGTGGCCCAACGCCTCTGAACGGCCTACGGTAGCACAAAGCGGCCACATCTACATTTACCAAGAACGTCTATCCACGATTCAGCTTTGGACTGATGATCAGCGCTGGAGTGCGAGTCGGGTGTTGGGCGACGTCCTCGTCTTTGCAGAACTTGATTCTATGCCAACGCAACCACCGAGCGCGCAATCCCGAGAGCAAATGATGACGATCGATCATTACCGGGGCAGACCGGTGAGGCAAATTGGCAGCGGTGGTTCTGTGCGTCTTTGGCTAGATCATTCCTCGTCATCCCTGAGACCTTGATCAAGAAGACAATTAGCATCAAAGCCCCAGTACAATATGACGTTTGGTGTCTTATTTTGACCCATTGATATCATGCGAGGACGGCTGTTCACACTACTGATGATTCAGACGTCGAGCCCTCAGGCGCCACCTCAATCGACTACAATAGCATTGAGAAGTTTACCAGAAGGCGACACAGCGGCAGAACCATCGAAGAACACCCGGAACTTATTTTGGTTGGATTTTGAATTATGCGATGCACGTCTGTCGCTATGAGACACGAGCGTGCGCAAAGGCATATCTCATTCTTTGATATGATTTAGCATAGCTAGTTTGCCGACTTTCGGGAATAATCAACCTTGGCTGGACTTCCATCTCATATGTTATAGTGAATGGAGAGATTTTATCACTGTGGTGTAACACCGTTCCCAATGTATTAATAATCCCTCCCAAAGCTGCAGTACACCCTGCAAATGATCATGATTTCCCTAGTCAACCCAGGCCCCCGGCATTTGTCCAGAACTTTGTTCTCTTTGCTCCCCTACCGCAAATTGATCACTACCCCACTCTCCCAGCGTCCTTACTACTGTTTGAGTGTTAGGATGTGAAGAACCGAGAACTTTAAGGCGCAGAGTAGCACATGAGATCATTAGAGACATGGCGTCATCTCTGCGCTGTTGCTTCATATAAGTATAGGCCAGGTTGTTCATGCTGGTTAGTGTGGAAGGATGCTCTGCCCCGAGTACCCTCTTCCTCGTCTCCATCACTTGCACCTCCAGCTCTTCCGCCTGTGTCCATCGGCCTTGGTTCCGGTACGTCGAGGCCAGGTTGGCCATGCTGGTTAGTGTGGAAGGATGCTCTGCCCTGAGTACCCTCTTCCTCGTCTCCATCACTTGCACCTCCAGCTCTTCCGCCTGTGTCCATCGGCCTTGGTTCCGGTACG
>QQXO01000084.1:0-79557 GCA_003709845.1 Chaetothyriales sp. CBS 134916
GGTTTGCCACCTCTAGGCACCAGCTTACCAATACTGCTGCCTGGGTTTGCCACCTCTAGGCACCAGCTTACCAATACTGCTGCCTGGGTTTGCCACCTCTAGGCACCAGCTTATGTAAGCACTCTCATGTCCTGGCTTAGGTAAGCAACCCTGCCAAGGCCTCGCACACTGCATTCCACAAAATTCGTATTGCTGAAGGAGACAAATAGCTTACTGCATTCAGAACACGCTTTGGCCTATTTAAGTGGCTAGTGACACCTTTTGGGTTAGCAAATATACTAAGCACCTTCTAATGATACATCAATAGTACCCTACAGGAATACCTAGACAACTTTGTCTCGGCCTATATAGACAACATTTTGATATTTACGGATAGGAGCCAGAAGCAGCATAGGGAGTATACCAGACTGGTGTTGGAAAAATTAGAAAAGGCAGGTCTACAACTTGATGTTAATAAATATGAGTTTGAAGTCAAGTCCACTAAATACCTAGGCTTCATCATTAATGCAGAACATAGGTTAAGTATAGATCCAAAGAAAATAGAAGTAATCAAAGACTGGTAGGCCCCAAAGAGCGCAAAAGGAGTCATGAGCTTCCTAGGCTTTGCGAACTTCTACCGACGATTCATAAAGGACTATACAAAGCTCACAATACCACTACACGCCCTAACTAAAAAGGACACACCCTTCATCTGGACCCCTGAGGCTGGGGAGGTATTCAAGTTCCTGAAAGAGGCCTTCATGAAAGCACCGGTACTTACCTAGTTTGACCCAGACAGAGAGATAGTACTAGAAACAGATATATCAGGATACTGTACTGGTGGGATTATGTCCCAATATGTGGAAAAAGTCCTCCACCCAGTGGCATTCTTCTCCAAGAAAAACAGCCCAGCCGAGTGTAACTATGAAATTCACGACAAAGAAATGCTGGCTATCATCAAATACCTGGTAGAATAGGAAGCTAAGTTAAAGAGTGTAGGACAGTTCACTATCCTCATAGATCATAAGAACCTCGAGTACTTTACCAGGATTCAAAAGCTCTCTGAACAACAGATGTGTTGGCAGCTGATCCTGAGTAAGTTCGCACCGGTAATCAAGTACAGACCAGCCTCCTAAGGACAGAAGCTAGATATACTCTCCCGATGAGAACAGGATTTACCAGTATCACAAGAGGATGATCGACTCCAACTACATACTGCTAGGCTTATCCCAAAAGGAATGATCTAGGTAAACACGATGAAGTTAAGGCCTAGGACAAGAGAAGTGGAGGGGGGCCCGATCCCCGACACGCGTCGCGGATCGAGCCCCTGGGCAACATGCATCACAGATCAGAGTATCCAGGCAAGGAACAGCCTAGGCGGGGAGATCTATGACAGCTGTCGTATAGAGCGAGATATAACACCTATCGCAGATCTCCCGGCAGCAGACCCAGAACCATCACCAACAGAAGAGACCCTGCGGGAACTTTAGAAGGCAGGGAAGTAAGCAGACCAGATCTTTGAAGGCCTAGTAGACTCAGTCCGAGAAGGTAAACGAACCTTTCCAACAGACCTCCAAGCACAAGTAAGGGTATCAATCGCAGACTACCGAATTACCCAGGATAGATCCTTACTCTTCAGGAACAGAAGATAGGTACCAGACCACAAACCCCTGAAAACAGCGTTGATGCAGGAAACCCACGATTCCACAGTCACAGGACACCCAGGGAAGAATAGGATAACAGGTATCATGAGACGACACTTCTTCTGGCCCAACATAGAAAAGGATATTCGACGATTTATCTGTAATTACGATGTCTACAGTAGGGTTAAAGTCTGGAGGGACCGCAAACAAGGCCTACTCCGTCCACTGCCAGTACCACTCCAACAGTAGAGAGAGATAGCAATAGACTTCATAGGACCCCTACCAAATAGCCAAGGGAACAACAATATCTTGGTGATCACGGATCGGCTAGGAAAAGGCCTTATACTAGAGCCTTACCAGTCCCTAGACATCGACTATATCGCCAACCTGTTTATCCGAGCCTTCTACCGCTTCCACGGTCCACCGGCGGCAATCACCTCAGATCGAGGGCCCCAATTTGTCAGTGCCCTCTAGAGGCGAGTATATCAACAACTAGGTATCAAACAGCGACTCTTGACAGCATACCACCCAGAGATAGATAGACAGACCAAGCGAGCAAACTCGGAAGTCGAAGTGTTGCTGCGCCAATAGGTCAACTTCAAACAGGACAACTAGGCCGAGATGTTACTAATAATACAGCTAGTCCTCAACAGGAGAGAGTCGGCTACCACAGGCCTCTCACCCTTCTTCCTGTCACATGGTTACCACCTAGAACTATTCAAGCTGTTTAATGATCTACCTGAAGAAGGGCCATCACTAAGAACACCAGCGGAAAAGGGAGATAGGATTGTTGCCAAAATCTAAGAGACAGTGGAATAGGCCTAGATCGTAATGGCTGGAGTGTAACAGGAACAGGAGCGATAGGCAGACAAGCACCGGAAGGCCTCACCTGCATACAAAGTAGGCGATAAAGTCTGGCTAGATCTCAGGAATATCAGGACAGCACGACCAAGCAAAAAGCTAAGCTCAAGAGCGTCCAAATATATAGTAACTGAAGTGATTGGACCCCACAGCTACCGCCTAGATGTCCCTGGAGGAATCCACAACGTCTTCAACGTGGACCTACTGTGACCAGCATCAGTGGACCTATTCCCCAGCCAAAACCAGGATGACTCCCAGCCAGAACCAATCCTGGTTGATGGCGAAGAGGAGTATTGTGTTGAGGTAATCCTGGATGAACGGACAGTATACACAAGAAGAAAGCGAAAACAACTGGAATACCTCGTTAAATGGGAGGGGTACGCTGAACCGGACTGGCAGCCTGCAGAAAACATGGAAAACACTGAGGCACTAGAAACTTACCTCCACCGAAGAGGAGAAGGGGGGGGTGATGTTAAGGGCTACGCACACTTAAGGGTCTTGGCAGTCGCCAGCGACAATAAAGACAGGGTGCACTAACAACAGATCATTTACCGATCCTAATGATTCAGTAAATCAACAAGACCACCACCGGCAAACCTTCCATGATGAGCAACAGAGGCCAACCAATGGGAACCTATACAACACTACGCCAAGACAATTCCCTCATTATGAAAATACTTGTCACCAAGTGTCCCGCAAATTCCTCACTGACTAACGACAGTGGATACCCTGTACTGAGAATGAAGGATACGTGTCCAGAACTGAATAACATGAGGATACGTGTCTAGATTCGAGTAGAAGAGGGATACGTGTCAAGATGGGGACAAGGAAGGAGGGAGTATATATAATGGTTGCATTCTCCCTCGAAGGTCTCTCTTCAAGAAAACCTTCTTGTACTTAGACGTCACTGTTGATAGTGCAATACATCCTATCACAAACCCTGACAACGAGTATAACCAATATTACTTGTTACCTCCCGAACTATTTGTCGTTAGTATTCAAGAGTAGTGGAAAAACCAGAGAGAGGGTGATCTTCAAGCAATGGCGTTTAATATGCAGTCTATACCAGCTATATCCGCAGAGTGTGAACATATATTTAGCAGTGATAAATTAATGCTCTCCCCTCAGCGAAATCGGCTGAAAGAGGATGCGGTCAAGGCTGCAGAGTTGTTGAGGGCTTGGGAGAGTGCTGGTATCGTGTCATAGTAGGGGACTTAGAATCCGTATTGAAATAGACCGCTGTTCACCCGGTGATCACCGGATGATCACCTAGATCACCCACCTCACCCAAAGCTCTCAAGTTGTTCACCCACCCAACCCGGACCCTTTGGGTGAGGTGGGGTGGGTGATTGCGAACACTGCCGTCACTTACCAACTTGCTCTCCCGAATCAATTTCAAATCCCGCCTCACGCTATCCTGCATGCTAATCTCGTTCTCGCCAAACGTCATGGCGTCAATGACCCCGTGGTCGACATCCTTGGCCGCGCGTTCCTTCAATTTCCTTTTAATATTCGCATCCCTGAACACTGTGCTACCGCAATCGGTATGCTTCAACAAGATTACGTTATTGAAATTGATGAGGTGGTCGATGGAGAGGACGGCGGGCATAGCGGTCACCCAGTCAGCACCCTGTACGCGCACGACGACGGCGGCATCGGACGGGTTGCCGGCGTCGAGGTGGAAAATGCTTTCTGGGATACAGCGTGGATCGGCACAGGAGATGATCAAGGTGCGAGGAGCATCGGGGTGAGAAGCAAAGAAGGCAGTGAGGTCCTTGAGGGTTGGTGGGGCCTGGCGAGTTGGCGAGGGGTGGGTGCGGGAGAGGAGGGAGGTAATGTGGTCGGTGGGAGCCATTGCTGTGATTGTGCTGAATGCGGAGATTGATAGTGAACTAGACAGAGCTGGAGGAGAAAAACGAGGTTGAGAAGCTTTGAAGATTGACGTTGCTCATATGCTTGTGGAAGCTGCCCAACGATCAGGGCTCAGGCCGGCCTTTTATGTTCATCCATCTTGACCAGTGCAAATTCCTTTGCAGTGTCGAGATAGGAGTTTTTGAAACATCATGAAACCTTGAATATCTATTCTGCGAAGTCAAATGCCTCGTTTGGGCAAGGCGAGGTCGCTAACTAGGGCCGTTTGACAGACATATGCCTGCGCAAAATGCGAGGAGCATATTGTGCTGGGTGCAAAACAGTTACGTGGTCAAGGTTAGAAGAGGAATTGCCGTCACCAGGGCTTCCCGAGTCACCTAGCTAAGGCAGTAGACTCTATTAGCGTCGACAAGAATTCTTAGAGGAAGCTTTTGGTGCTAGGCCAGTTCGGGTCCGAAACATGCCCAACACAGTTAAAGATCTGACCAGGGTTACGAGTTACCCAAAATAAGGGTGACCCATCGCTAATGATCGGGGAACTATCCTCCGCTCTGTATTGGGAAAGGAAAGAATCAAATGAGCTGTCTTAAAATATAGTAGTAGTGCATGGTGAATGCGTAACTTAAGAAGCTGGCTGCATCCTTCGCTTTCACTCTTCGCTTAATCTCGGGCCACATCAACGGGGCGCATCATAGCTGTGGCCCAGTCTAAGAAGACAGACTGGCTCACAAAGGGCTTCAACGAGAACATACAATCTTCCCTCCACCGAGTAGATGTGCTCATAATCGCTTGACTGACGACACAGACAAAAGTCAGGCGAACAGACCCGGTTGGTGACGCTAGGCTTGCAACAGCTGCTGCACGCTGAGCATTTGCAACAGCGGCATTCTCGAGCTCTGAATGTTGGTCTGGATCAAGAGACAATAGCAGGCGGTCGATGACGGCAGCATATCCATAAGAATTCGCTCTATAGAATATCCGCATGCCCTCAATACCAGGCTCGGCGTAACGATGATTTAGAACGTCTTTCCATCGAGAGTTCCAAATGCTGTACGCAAACTTGAGATCCTTCAGACGTTCGAGTATGTTCGAGAGGGTCCTGGTTGCAGATGTACGGATGACGTCAGTGACCTGGTTGAACAAGGTTGGGATCTTGGCTGCAAACAGGAGTAGTTGTACAATCATCTCGGATCGAAAGTAGAAGAGAGGTCCATCCTTTATAGTATTTGCCATGGCTGCCTGCCAATCTGGTTCACCCAGGAAGCAATCATTTGCGGTGATGATAGACTCAATAATCATGATGGGTGTTTGAGTCGCAAGGAGGGTCTTCTGCGGCTCAGTGACTATGTTGGCTGCGCCAACATGCTCTAGCATTTTAACTGCACCTCTTGTGTGCAATATCCATGCAGTCTGACTAGAAGCATCAAGGAGCTCAAAAAGTGCCAGAGATAGTGTAGCATACCAGAGGCTCTCGAGATCGTCATTATCTCCTAGCGATAATGATTGATGCAAAGTCTGAAGAGCACGGCCGTAGAGATGTCGTGGGCTTTCAATCTGCATCGGTGCATCGAGGAATTCCTTGATTCTGGCGATAAGGCAGGCAATAGTTGCATCAAGGGCCGAGTTTTGACCGTATTTGGCAGATAGCTGAGAGAGAAATTCAGGGTCGGAGAGTTTCAAAAGCTTGCCGATGCGTATGTGGTCCGTAGTCAATGTGAATTTGGCGAGGAGGCGGCTCATTAGATGTGCCTGAATAACGGGAGCGCAAAGTAAGGATGGAATGGTCTCCGTACAGACGAGTGGAGGCAGACTTGGCGGAGGGCTAGAGGCTCGGCGTACATCGATTAGAGAATGGTAATGGTTGATTTGCACGTTATTAAGAACTGTGAGTGCGATTGGGCTTAGTGGAACATGTAATGTGCTAGATGCGCCTTCGTTGATGGTCCACGGGGCAAGATGAAGTGAGTTGGTGCGCTTGATCCTGCTTTCCTTGCGTTTGGTAAAAGCCGCGGCCTGGGTGGCGCGCCTGCGTATAAGCTGCTTTGTCGCAGGATCATGTTGCTGTTTTCGACCGCCTTTCTCTGTCACGAAATCAAAATGCATGACTGTAGACGGACTTGTTAACGGAGGAGGCCATACACAGAATAGGAAGATAAGAACAATCTGGTTACAGGCATAGCCATGACCTGGGCTTGAGATATCGATGACTAAGCCTCCAAATCCCTGTTTGGACTCTGCCCATTAAGTTAAGCTTGCTGACGCCGCTTACTACCTATTGTACAGTAGTTCCGAGACAGTAATAACTCATGCTCGTAAGCCCGACTGCCAAGTTGGTGGAGGAACCAGCATTGTCGGGCCGATTGGTTAGAGCTAACTAGCTTTTTGCTTGAAAGGAATGTGTCAGGGACACCTGATAAAAGTCACTGCCGGCTGCTGACAATAGTAAGCTCATTGTGTGAATCTGGCGCATCTTATTGGAGACCAACCCTTCCTTGTACATTGCCCACAGCTGGGTTCCTAGTGGTCACACTTTGACCCAGAAGCTTCAGAGCTAGTTGGTGTTGGTAGCGGCATCGTGAGAGGCACACACACTCTCTGTGACCAAGGCAAGCTACTAATAACTGCTCATACCCTTCTTTGGCTTTTGCAGGTTCGGCATGCTTTGGGCTGTCCTGGCACATCTACTATGATTCCTCTTGACCGCTATTCTCGTGATAAAGCACAAGCTCCATCCATTTGCTTGTTCTGGGAATAGAAAGGTGGGAGCATGCGACCTGGATGCTGAGCTGAGGTCAGGAGTCGCGCAGAATCCTTTTCAAATTAGGCATGGCCGCGCGAATCAGGCATCCCCAGAAGAGAATGACGGCAACCTACGGGGATTGATCATCGGCCGAAGCTTGAGATCGACATTGCTGGGCTTGATTGACCAGGGCTGTCAAGTTCGGTCTCGTACCTACAGTAATTGCTTACAATAGAATGCCTGTCTTTCAGCTGTAGCCGATGGCAAGGGGCCAGATGAGGCCCCCAGTGTTTGCTCAGGGAGTGCTCAGGGAGCGAGCGCTCAATGATGGTCAGCCAAAAGCTCAGTTAAAGTTCAGATTAAAGCGGCCTTCACTCATCCTTTAGTTAGTTAGAACCAAACTGTAAATGGCATTTAGGTTTTTCCTTCCCGAGCCAAGTTAATCTGGGCTTCATGCTATTTATTAAGCCTTTCTAACTATACCTGGTTTGTTCATCCAGTTTGACGGGCACTGGTGATGGGTTGGGAGACTGCAAAGTGGTGATATTGTGTCGGTCCTAGGCCAGAGCGGTGACTGTCCATCAACCACCGCTCGGCCGCAGCATGAGCGCGCTGTGGCCTCATAATGCACGAGTCACGCCCAGTCACGTTCTAATACGAGTGAAGAGCCAACCCCGAGCGCTCCAAGCCCTCCGCGGGCCTCCCCCACCATGGGCCTCCTCGATACGGACACAGTACTCGGCTGCTCAAGAGGCTGCTCGCACACACCAGCGGCCATCCGTGTGGCACTCGATCATCCCACGGAGCCTGCGCGAAGGCATCGCTAGAAGGAAACCGGCGGAGGACAGACAGCCGAATTCAGCCAGCTACTTTATCTGGATCTTCCTCTTCATCGGCTCGCAGGCGGTACGCATCCTGGGCTTGAAGAACGAGCACAAGGCGTATATGCGCAAGGCCGACTTGAAGCTCGCCCAGCTGCAGGAGGTGGTCGAGAAGCTGCATCGAGGCGAAGAGGTCGACGTCGAGAAGGCGCTGGGCACGGGAGACGAAGCGCAGGAATTAGAATGGGAAGAAGCCATGAGAGAGCTGGCCAGTGAGGAGCGGCGGTGGCAGCAGAGCCGAGAGAAGGCCAGAGAAGAACAAGCCAGACAGGAGAATGAGCAGGCCAGACAGGAGAATGAGCAGCAGGACGCAGATCCCGTCAATGATACTTCCGAAGCAGCACCGCCGCGAACGGCTCCTCAGGCACCGGGATTCTACTGACGAAAGTGGGCTTTGGTTGAAATGCAGCACCCACGTCGAGGCAGCTAAGACTGATGGCATCTACGGCCGCTGGTTGCTGGATAAGAAAGAAAGGCGGCGCCCGACTAAGAACGCCAGGCACCGTACCAAACAGGGACAGCGATACCTGCAGAGATTCGGGGTGCTTCATCATCTCTCCACCAGTGTTTGGCGTGAAAAGGTTCATACTCTAACTCGGACGCTTGGAACAATCTGTTTGGTTACCGTGCGCAGCAGCGATTGGATTTTATATCACTAGAGAGCACAGACGAGAGGTCTGGGTGGTGCAAGAGGAAAAGCACAAGCACTCAGCAGGTCAGTTGTGGTAAATTCATCACATCATTCCATCATAGATAGCTTATTCCCAGCTCCTTCCGTGCCCAATTCCTCATGTGAATACAGAAGCCACTTCCTCTACACCTTCGATCAATTCTTAGATGCCTTGGGTGGAGGAGGGAAGTACAGCTGGGTTGCACTTGGCCGAGCCGGCGCCTCCGCCTGCAGTGTTGAATCCGATCCGAAATTCACGCTCAACGGGCTCTTCGGTAGTGCAGGAGTCTTCAATTGAAACGTAGGCGACTTGGGCTGATTCGGACTGCTGAAATGCGTCCGCATCGGCAGCGACTGTGGCTGATTGTCGGTGCCTCCCAGTCGGTTAAATGCCGTCGTCCTCGGCGTCATCATTTGCATGCCCATTTGTTCATCAGCTGTGGTCGGTGACATGCCTTCAAGTCTGCCTTCGCGCTTGGCCACTTCGTGTTCGGCCTCCAGTTCGGTCCATCTAGATTCGCGCGCTCGCTTACGCTCCAGATATTCTTGTTGCTGAGCCTTAGATGGGAAGCACGACCACACCGCGATCACAAAGTAGATGAGAAAGATGCCGAGCAGCGCGGCCGTTAGGGCTAGCGTCGCCTTGGCTTGCTTGCAATACGTGACCAGGTTCTTCTGGGTGATAACTGAGCATGACTTGGTGATGTACCACACTGGTCCATTCGACCGGCAGTCCTCATCGGTATTGTCGGAGCTCGCCAAAAGGGCCACGGCCACTGCGTAGAGGGCAATCATGGCAGCATGGAGTAGCGCTGAGAGGATGGGGGGGAAAACATGCACTATGTACATGGGCGCTTTGACAAGCATGAAGAACATGGATAGTATGACGACGACTAGTATGTAGTTGGTGATGCTAGCTTCTAGTTAGATGATGGCCGCCTATAGCCCTTCAAATTCTATCACTCACAATTGTGACCAGACGATGGGTGTGTGATACGGCCGATAGTTGGCGGCCGCATACAGTCCCGTTTGCGGACTTGAGTTCCAGCAGTGGTCGGCGCCATACTGCCACAGCTTCGTGCGATATGTGTTGGGATCAGCAATGCCCGCCATCACCAGCAGGCCGACTGTCAAGCCGAACTCCAGGCCGACCAGACCATAGAAAGGCCATATATTGGGCCTGTATCTGCGTGAGAGGAACATTGCTGTGGTCAGGAGCTGTTCTGTCTCTATCGCATTTCACCCGAGCCAGCAGTCGAGATCAGCCAGTGGCCTCGTGGATAGAGGGAGTCGGCTTCTGCTTTTTATACTGATATATCGTGATATATTTGCGGTACTTAGATTTATTTAATGTAAGAGAGGCTGTCTGGCGACAGTGAGATGCGAGGAGCAGGATGCTCATCTGCCGCTGCTGACTGACAATCACCTGTGATGGCTGCACAGTGGATGGGGCTCTCGCCGAATCAACAGCTGCGAACAAGCGACGACGCTCACTGAGGTCATCGTCGATAGCGAATGAGCGAGCCGAGTCTGCCTTTGTCACAGTTGGCGCTAGCCCCTAAGTAGACGGCTGCTTGGCTGGCAGGTGCCCCTCTTCTACCCGTACCGCCCCCAAGTCATTCGCATTCTTACTGCAAAGCATTACCAATCACTCGCCCCACTCAGCGGGCCCAAGTTGACATAAGCCCCAAGCCCACATGGCTGCAACGGGCTCGCAGGTATTACTGTATTATTTTAATTTGCAAGGGACTGTACAGGACAGGTTCTGTAGTAGTCAGCGAGAGGCGCACTTCCCAGGCCTTGGGGACAAGAAATAGGAGAAGGAAGACTGGTAAGACCCCGACTGATTCACCAAGGTCTGCGGTGTACCAGTGTTCGGTGGTACGTGGCTCAAGACATACAAAGCAGCAGCTATCCACAGTAAAGTCCTGGCACATGCGCAGTGAGTTACGTGCTTCTTGCACCGGCCTCTGTTGCCTATGGTCAGGTCGCCTGAATGAGAGCTGCAAACTCCCACCAGGTTGGTTACAACACTGGCACCACGTTACATGCACTTGCTTCTTTAATTAAGGTTCTGTCCCTGAGCATCATGTCACAAAGCCTAATTTGCCGATCCTACCACAGCGCCCTTTCCCCGGACCCGGCCTGGTCGTTTCACCATGGCATTACCCCTTTTAGCCTACCCACTCTGACTTCGAAACACCATCCACACGCAAGCCCTCCCTTGTTACTTGTGCTCTTGGGCCAGATAGGCGTTCGCTTTGTCCCCCAATATGTTTCAAACTCTGGAAGCTCGGTCTCTCACCGCGACAGCCGAAAACTATCTTCTCGTTTCTCTTGTGTCTTTGCCTAAATGCAACCAACATTCTTCGTGCATTCCATCCGATCCCTCGTTGTGCACTAACCTTCGATCTTCCAAAACTAAATCCATGTTGGGGCTGGTGCAATAGCACTAGTTCTGGTAGTGCAGCCACGAGGGAAGCCAGGAAGGAATCTTTAGATCAGGGACACTCGGTCGCGAGTCGCGAGTTGTCGACCTTGTGCTCATATGCCCATCCGTGACTGTGCTGTTTATCTCCAACTGACAGCTGTCATGGCTCTTCACGGGTTTCATCGCCGTTCACCGCAAGACACTGCACAGTCTTCCGCTGACATGCCTATCAGCGGCAGCATTGGGCCAAACCAAGCGACCGCCTCGCTGGATGGATCCGTTGTGTCGGCAACTCAGAATTCGGCACTCACCATAATTACCACCTCTGAGACCATAATACCAGCTGTCACCGGCACGAATATACCACAGCCAACTGTCATTGCGACCACCGTCACCGTCACAGATTCGGCCTCCTTGGCCGCCTTAATCTCATCAAGTGGCTCATCGACTTCACACCATGCCTCGTCCACAGCATCAACAGTTGCAAGTTCTTCGGCATCCTCATCCGCCAATTCGTCGTCATCGACCCTCTCCACTCTTATCCCTGCTATTGTCGTTCCCATTGCTGTCGTCCTGCTGATATCCTTTGGCCTGTTCTGGTTTTTCATGCGAAGGAGGCATCTCAGGGAATTGGAAAACACTCCATTTGACATGGCTGGAAATGGCGAGAAGCTGGCTAGCAGATCGACCAGCAACAGATCAACAGGTTCTTTGAAATCATCCCCAGCTGTGGCTGTCTCTCAAATCCATCCTGCTTCAGTCTCACAACCAGCGCCGAGAATAGCTTTGACCGAGATCGGAGTTGCCCGGCCTCTGACCCCGAAGGACTCGGACTCGCCAGGAGCCAGACCACGCAGTCCCGGTTGGAAGTACAGCCCAGTGTCACGAGACAGACAGCAGTACCAGAACTTTTCTGGACCTCGGCCAAACACTGCTCGGAGTGGTCCGCCATCTCGATCAGGGCCGCTGCAAGGTCGAAACCGAAGCATTAGCCCAAGGGGGCCACCGCCAGTTGCTTATGGCCAGAACTTTTACCCGACTAGAAACACTCTTGGCCCACGATCATCTCCCAGTCCTGTCCTACGCTCCGGACCAAGTCCGACCTTGAGTGGTACGCCGAGAGCTCTACCCGGCAATCCTCGCGCAGCTCCTGCACCTCCTGGTCCCCCGGCCAACAGGATGCGTGACCCATCCCCTACAATGAGCACCAGTATGTCTTCTACTAAACGTGCACCTGCTCCACCTGCCCTGGCGCCACCGCCACCCGGTGCTTTCAATGGTGGCTCGTCCATATCACAGTACTCTCCGATCGTCAAGGAAACGCCAAGCATTGCCTTAGCACTCGGCTCAAACGCTCCGCCAAAGACCAAGGCCAACCCCTCAAAGGCACTTCCTCCAATAATAACAGCACGCAATCTCCCCGACCCCAACCTGTCAAAGTCTCCTACAAGCCCTAACGCCTTTCTTACGGAGGAGAATTTGCGCATTGCGCGTCTGATAAGCTCGTCAAAAATGGGTTCCATGGCCACATCCAATTCACCTTCCGACGTCTCTCCTGCCCATAACGTTGTGCGTGAAGTATCTGCGTCAGATAACCAGAATTTGTCGTCGCCTGGGACTGCACCATATCCATCACCTAAACTGCCCCCGCCCGCCACACTGAGCCAACTCATTCCTAGTCATTCGCCAAAAGATGACCACAAAGTCAACTACTTCAACGGCCCGAGCAGACCAGTCAGCGGCGCTTCAAGCCAGTACCCGCCCACCATAACGGGCGTACAACCCAATTTCAATGGCAAACTCCCACACCGAGGCGGCGGTCGTGACGGTCTTCACGAAGACCGTGCGAGCTTAGTTTCAGAGTTGGACAACTACGAAGATATTGACGCTAAGTCTGACATCTCGTCACTCAATGAATTCAATGGGGCGTTGATGTCGACGGCTGGAATGGCAGACGAACACTGACCGTACAAGGCCATAGATAACCACCGAAAAACTCGGCTGATGAAAAACAAAACACAGAAAAAGTATGTCTCTTGACGATGAGTATGATTGAATGTAATGGGCCGGGGAGTCCTGTTTCGTTTCTGCTCGACTCGGTTTTTCTGTCTGGGATATTCTATTTTTGATTTTGCTTTTGCAGCAATGATACCCAGCATAGCATGCTTTTTTTGGGACGGCCCGAATGGGGCCTTCAGGTTGGAGCATTTCAGGAAGCGGGAGATCCGGTCCACTTTGTTCTCTCCCTCACCATCCTCACCGTGTGACCAGATTCGAGATAGTTTGTAGCAAGCCACGCATATTCAACGCCTACATGGTGTGTATATTTGCTCTCTCATCCACATTCACATTCTCCAGTTTCAAACTTTAGGGGCAAAAGGGGGTGCCACAGCTCTAACTACTATGTTACGTACTTTTAAGCCCACCACGCACGCATCCGACCCTTTTTTAACTGAGCCCACTCGGCAACCCCATTGCGGCTAGATCAATTCGGATCCTCTTTTTGTGAAACGTTCGCCCTGCTTCCCTGGTAGCAGTCTCTCTCCCAGACTGCCACGTAGCAAGCCATCCATCCTAAGAGCGCCAGTGGCATTTTTTTCCCTTCTTGCTGCTCGGAATTGCAAAAAGGCTGAGACAAGGTGATCATGGATGGTACTTTAAATGACATCTATAAATCATGCCTCATACAGGCAGGAGAATCCTACAGTTGTAACGGTGGCAACAGGTATTACGAGAGTAAGTCATATTATGATTTTTGTTAAATAGAAGGGAAAAAACATTGGGATAACATACATGGAGCTACAGTAAATGCAAAACTAAGCCAAGACTCTTTTCGCCTTTTTAGTGTTTAAAAGTTGATAAATAGGTGGGAAGCAGGTGTTAATTACCATAACTCACACGTCGGCTCCTTAACAGGGCAATGGAAATGCTCGCGGAACGGCCTGCTGTTCGCCATGGTACCCAGAATGCGGGCCCACTTGGGCGCATGGGGATCGGTGTAGATGCGATCGATCGCGGCTTGGGTGCGGGTTTTGCCACACCACCAATTGGCGTAGTTGACGAAAAAGAGCTGCTCCTGGGTGAAGAAGTCGAGGCCGGGGAGGTGCTGGTTGGGTCGTTGGGCGGCGCGTTTCTTCCACGCGGCGAACGCAGCGGCAACACCTCCCGCGTCGGCGATGTTCTCGCCGAGGGTAAGCTTGCCGTTGACGTGGATGGGCTTGGTGTTGGTGTCGAGGGTGAATTTGTTATATTGCTCAACGAAGCAGTCGGCGCGCTTGTTGAATGCGCGCACAGTCTTGTCAGTCCACCAGTCGGTGTAGTTACCAGTTTCGTCGTAGTGGCGGCCGGTTGAGTCGAAGGCATGAGAGAGCTCATGCCCGGAGACGGAGCCGAAGGCGCCGTAGGACAGGTACGCGGGTACCGAGACGTCGAAGACGGGGAATTGCATGATGCCTGCGGGGAAGACGATCTCGTTGCCCGGCGGGTTATAGTACGCGTTGACTGTCGGTACCGACATTTCCCACGCGTCGCGATCCACAGGCTTGCCAAGACTTGCCCACATGCGTCCTACTTCGAGGTCCGTCAAAGCGACGGCGTTGGAGAAGAAGGTGTCGTTGGCAATGGTTACGGTTGAGTAGTATTCTTGCAGTTTGATCGGGTTCAGGATGTTGGGTGACTTTGTCGGGTAGCCGATCTTCTGCACGATGTTGTGAACTTTGTTGACACCGAGCTTTCGCACTTCCGGTTCCATCCATTCCGTCGTTTTCAGTGTTTCAATGAACTCGGATTTGATGTCTGACACAATTTGGTCGCCGAATGCCTTGGCCTCGGCCGAAAAGGCCTTTTCCACGAAGAAGCGGGACAGGATCCAGGGTAGCCCGCCATCGACATGGCTGACGCATGTTCGCCACCGCTCAACATCGGCTTCGGGATCTTTGCCTTGAAGCTCGTTGTTGAACTGTTTGAGGGGTTTGACTTCGCTAGCGTCGACATAGAAAGCGTATGCTTGAGTGGCCTTCCAGACGAAAAAGCCACGAAGGGTCTCGCGCGGGGTGTCTTGAAGTATGGTCGATATATTCTTGAAGTAATCCGGAGAAGTGACGATGACACGGCCGATGTCTACCGGAGACAGCTTTGCAATAATGTCCTTCAGACCGAGTTCCGGTGCAAGGGCCGACGCATCCTCCAGTGACATCGGGTTGTACACTTTGGTGATGTCGCCCAGATCTTCAGCATCGGGAGAGGCGGCGTCTAACTTCTTCTCGAAGTCTACAATTCCATGGCTATCAATAGGAGCCTTTGTAATGGCCGAGACTACCTTCGAGATGACGTCTGTATATTTGGCAACAATGACGTCGTCGAGATATCGCTCCTTTGCAGGGAGGCCGACCCTATATGGCGCCCCTATAGACAGCACAACTGTGTCTGGATCCTTGTCATCAGCTCCAGCGTATAGTGAAACGAGGGCAGCTCGGCCAATCTGGTTGAAGTAGCGCAATACATCGGGTAGGGACTCGAGCTTGTCTCCGGTCGGTGGGTATAGCTTCTCAAGCTCTTCCAAGACGGATAAGAGTGGCTTGATACCAAGGGCCTGGATGGAGTCCTGGTTCAGACAAGCTTCGTAAGCATTCTTGAGCTTGTCAAAGTTGGCCTCGTCTGCAGACTTCTCGACGCCGCATCTGAAGCTGGCAGGTGAGAAGTCGGAGTGTGCTGAGTCCTTTGGATAGGGTGCTTCAAGGATATGTCTCAATAGCGTCTGACTGGTATCAGCCATGATGGTGCCGGTAAAGCTGTCACTCTGGTCACTGCGCAAATCATGCCTCTCCTTCCACCCACCGCAAACGAGTTCCTCGAAGTCTATACATGGGTCGAGTTCCTTGTAGCGCGGGGAGAGATTGTACAACAGCTCGGAGGCGGCGTGAATACATGCTGGGGAGAGACATACATCAGCCGCTCCGATTGTGCTGTTCTGTGGTGCTGCTGAGAAGTTTGCTCGGCCAACGAATATGGGCTTCAGGCACCACAACAACGCGGCTGTCAGCAGGAGGAGCCCAGAGCGCTTCAAGAGCGATCTTGACTTTCGAGCTGGACCAACATCAAGCTCCTCACAGATCAAAGACTCTTTCTCCATGACAGCTAAGCTAGTTGACAAGAGCAAAACAGAGGCGGCTTGTTTGTGATGCTTAGTGACGAGGCAACCAAACTAACGCTTCTAAGTTACTGTATTCCGATCCTCGTTCTGCCTAATAACGTAAGCGTAAGGCAAGCTTTGAGGGGTCACGTGATACTGTGCAGAAACCTCAAGTACGGTAATCCGTGTTTTCCCGACCGATGAGACTAACTGCCTTGTGCCGCATGAGCAATCCAATCAGCACTCGGGTAAAGGGATTTAAACGGAGACAAGGTCCTCAAACAAAAGGCGATATAATAGCCAAGGGTAGATTCTTGAGAGTTTTCTTAACATCTTTCCGTCTTCACAGGAGTTTTGCGCCGTTCGAGGCCGTTTATCTAAGCCAGAAAGGTGTGGGAAGAGGCTTCCTTGGCTTCATCGATATGCTTAGTGACTACATTCTGGCAACATTTTCGGCCTTCTCTCCCTTGTCCGGCTCTTCATCATACACAGACAAGCAGACAACATGCGGTACCAGACCTTCCGATTAACCGGGTGGTATAAAGAGCCCCAAAACGAGAAAATCAAGTCGTCAAACTGCCAGGCGTCTGTGTCGTCTGTCAGATGTCAACACAGCGGCGGACTGGCGGAATTAAGTCCAACGAACAGCACATCGCAGCTGGTCAGACGATCACCGGCGGATAGCTCTGATACCTCTGAGCACCGTAGTCGTGGTTATATCATGAGCTCGAGCAGCTCTGTCCGCTCTGGCTGAGTCGTCCTTCGCTAACCAGTATCGACAAATTCGATGTCTTCAGAAAGGGGGTGTCACGTGAGCGAGCCTGTTGTCACCAACAGAGGCATGTGTCGCTCTGGACCTCGGCGGTAGCTGCTACGAGGAGCGCGAGACAGTACCAAACTATACCTTGACCATGGACGGAGACAAACTGGGGTTCCTTAGGACGATGTGCGCTTCTTCAGCAGGTGTTGTAGTGGCTCCAGCCGTGAACACGATGAGTAAGGCCGTAAGAAGCCAGGGGCAAGCGACTCAATCAGAGTTCTGTCCTACTGTGGGAGAGACAGCAGGGTGGCCTTTGGCACGCGTCTGGGGTCAGCTGAGCAGAAGTAAAAGGAGGTGCAAAAAGGAGCATGTGCAGTTATCGACCCCAGACAGTTTCTTGGGCGGGACATGTGAACGTAGCAGGCCCTCGGGCTTGCAGTTGGCCGACACCGTGCGGGGAAGAACTTCTCCGGGGAGATGGCCGACATCTGCTCTAGCAGACAGAAGGAACTTTTAGACAAGAGCGCAGCGTGTGTGTTGCCATGGCAGAGCAGGCAGTCATTGGCAATTGTGTGATACCCGATCACGGATTCACAAGCTAGAATATGGTCACAGTTCGCTGGGAGACTACCCGAATTCGTTGCCATGGCACTGGACACCACCTGGGCCAAAGCCAATAATAAAACTAATACACCGTAGCCAATAGGCCGCCCGTGGTTGGCTGGACTGACAGCCGAGGCACCCCAGTGCATCTGCAGTGAACGGCTGACGGCTACCATTTGGACCAACTGCGTCACATATTATGGTAGAATCAGCACGCTACCATTCTTTTCTATCTACACCTGCATCTCTCCATCTTCTCTCTCACTAAGCCACCGAGGACTGACAGCTTCTCTCATCTTCATCAATCGCCATGGCTCATCCTCGTGTCATTGTCGTGGGTGGAGGCCGTATGTTCATGCCTAAGCCAACCTTCGCTCAGCTGTGCTGATTCTCTGTTTCTAGTTTCGGGTCTCTCTGCTGCTCACACGGTCTACCTGAACGGTGGTAGCATCCTTGTTCTGGACAAAAACAGTAAGTGGTCCTTCGCTCCTTCTACATCTTTTGTGAAGCATCACCTGACATGGTGGGGCAGACTTCTTCGGTGGCAACTCGACCAAGGCGACGTCCGGCATCAACGGCGCGCTCACACGCACACAGGTCGACCACCAGATCGGCGACAGCGTCAAGCAGTTCTATGACGACACGGTTAAGTCGGCCCGAGACAAGGCGCGGCCCGACCTGATCAAGGTGCTTACCTATCAGTCGGCGGCCGCTGTGGAATGGCTGCAGGATGTGTTCAATCTCGACCTGACCCTGGTTTCTCGGCTCGGTGGCCACTCGTTCCCGCGGACACACCGTGGACACGATGCCAAGTTCCCGGGCATGGCCATCACATATGCCCTGATGCAGAGACTGGAAGAGCTCGAGGAGAGCGACCCAGAGCGGGTGCAGGTGATCAAAAAGGCCAAGGTAGTGTCTCTCAACAAGGATGGCAACACCATCACCGGCGTCACCTACGAACACAATGGCGAGACATTCTCGGCCGACGGCGTGGTCGTCTTGGCCACCGGTGGCTACGCTGCCGATTTCACGGAGACCTCGCTCATCAAGAAGCACAGGCCTGATACCTACAATCTCTCAACGACTAACGGCAGCCACGCGACCGGCGACGGCCACAAGATGGTGATGGCTATTGGAGGCAATGACATTGACATGGACAAGGTGCAAGTGCATCCCACGGGTCTCGTCGACCCCAAGGAGCCGAACGCCAAGACCAAGTTCTTGGCGGCTGAGGCTCTTCGCGGAGAAGGCGGTCTGCTGATCAACAGCGATGGTGAGCGGTTCGTCGATGAGCTCCAGCACCGTGACTACGTGTCGGGCAAGTTGTGGGAGGAAAAGGAGAAGGGCAAATGGCCCATCCGGCTGGTGCTCAACTCCAAAGCATCCAACGTTCTTGACTTCCACACTCGACACTATTCGGGCAGAGGTCTGATGAAGAAGTTGACAGGCGCAGAGCTAGCGAAGGAGATTGGCGTGCCCGTCTCGAAGCTGGACGCGACCTTCAAGGAATATAATGAGGTCGCTTCGGGGAAGAAGCAGGACAAGTTCGGCAAGAAATATTTCCACAACGGTCCTGTCGAGGTCAACGATACCTTCTACGTCGCCGTCATGGAGCCTGTGCTGCACTTCACCATGGGTGGCATTGAGATCAACGACAAGGCCCAGGTGCTCAACAGCGAGAAGAAGCCGTTCGAGTCTCTCTATGCCTGCGGCGAGCTGGCTGGTGGTGTGCACGGTGCTAACCGACTGGGTGGTTCGTCGTTGCTGGGTTGTGTGGTGTATGGCCGTGTGGCCGGTGCCTCTGCATCACAATACCTCTTCCAGAAACTCAGCCATGGTGGTGCCACCGGGGCGGCTCAGCGTCTTGGCCAGATCTCTCTGCACATCGACCCCTCGGCACCTGGCAAGATCTCGGTCGAATGGGGCAGTCAAGCGGCCGGTACTCCAACTCCAAGTGGCCCTGCTCAGAAGAGCGCAGAACCAGCGCCGGCACCACAGAAACCGGCGGCGAAGGAGAACGATGTCAGCAATTTCAAGGTACCAGACAATGAATACACACTGGAGGAAGTGGCCAAACATAACAAGAAGGACGACCTGGTACGTTAGCCCCATGTCAGGCGCTGGTCTGTCAGGACTGACACTGCGTAGTGGATTGCGGTCAAGGGTGTTGTCATGGACGTGACCAACTGGCTCGATGAGCACCCTGGCGGCGCCCAGGCTTTGTTCAGCCACATGGGCCGGGATGCGACTGAGGAATTCGAGATGCTCCACGACGACGAGGTGATTCCTAAGTACGCTGCCAGCATAGTAATTGGACGGGTCAAGGGCCAGGAAGTGACACTGGAGTATTGATGGATTGGATGCAAGGCGGGGCGGGGCGGCACATGGCCATGTCGTTGGAGGCACCTGCCGGACTACAGGGCGCTCTGCATGGCCTGTCTGTAAAATGGTATATGTAGCAGAATGGAAGAACAGTCTAAATGTATACATACACCAAGGTTTTGGGGTAGCCGCAACGCCTCTGGGTGTCATTTCCTTACGTAGAATAGCTGAACTACTACTTAATAAAAGCAGAAATACAATAATTACGGTAGTTAGTCAAGTAATGGCAGAGCAAGTTAAGCGAGTGCCAAGACATCTACCTGTTTTGCAGGCCCGAATTGAGTAATTAGTTTGAGTTTCGATAGATTCGAGTCGTACTGCAACAGATACATCATCACTTTCAACAAAAGGTTACCGGGTTGACCAGGTTAATAGTTGCCATATTCCACTAATCTGTACCCAAAGAAGATCCTCGGAAGGGATCAGCCTCGTACACGTCGTGTAGAGGAATCATATTTTCGGAGTGATGGCTGCCATTTTACAAGAGGACCAAGGTGCTGTGGACATGGACACAGCGGATGATTATGGTCGGACGCCGCTATCATATGCCGCCGGGGGAGGAGACACGGTTGCAGTAAAGCAGCTTCTCGACACAGGGCGGGTTGATCTTGACTCAAAAGATCCCCGATTTCGCCGGACGCCGCTGTCGTGGGCCGCGGAGAGCGGGCCCGAGAATGTGGTCGAACTTCTGCTCGCCACGGGCCAGGTGGAAGTCGATTCGAGGGATACGTATGGCCGGACGCCGTTGTCGCTGGCAGCCGGGAATGGGCACGCGACTGTGGTGAAGCAGCTGCTCGAGACAGGCCTGGCTGACATCGAATCAAAGTGCAATGGGGGCCAGACACCCCTGTCGTATGCCGCTAGGGATGGGAGGGAGACTGTGGTCAAGCTCCTAATCGCCACAGGCCGGGTTGAGGTCGATTCGAAGGATAGGTTTGGTCAGACGCCGCTGTCGTGGGCCGCCATGCTTGGCCGCGCAGCCGTGGTGGAGCTTCTGCTCAGCACTGGCCAGGCCCAGGTCGATTCGAAGGATAGGTATAGCCATACGCCACTGTCTTATACCGCTGGAAGTGGGCATGCAGTTGTGGTCGAACTTTTACTTGCCACAGGCCAGGTTGAGATCGATCTGGTCGATAGATTTGGTCGGACAACTTTGTCATATGCCGCTGCAAATGGGCATGAAGCTGTGGTCGAGGTTTTACTTGCCACAGGTCAGGTTAAGATCAATTGGAAGGACATGTATGGTCGCACAGCTCTGGCATATGCCGCTGCGAGCGGACACGAGGCCGTGGTGAAGCTTCTACTTGATGCGGAACAGGTCGAGGTCGATTCGATCGACAAGTTTGGTCGGACGCCGTTGTCGTGGGCCGCTGAGAATGGCCATGCAGCCGTGGTGGAGCTCCTGCTTGACACAGGCCAGGCAGATGTCCATTCGAAGAGTAAACAAAAGGACCCAGAAAGTGGTGTTGTCTGTGAGAACTACCCGCAATCCCCACCAATGCCTCCGGTCGGCTCTCGCTCTTCCATGTAAGTAGATGCTGTATTACCGGAGCTATATCTCGCAAGCCCGGACGCACCAAGTCTGGTCAGGAGATCGTAAACGTCCTGGCTACGTGCAAGCGTAGCCTTGTGTAGCGGTGTTTGCTTCTGATTGTTGCGGGCGTCGGTCTCCGCATGCCAGGTCAATAGTGTCGAAACCGCACCGAGTGAAGCTGAAGCAGCCGCGCGGTGTAAGGCGGTGTTTCCGGCAAAGTCTCTAGCATGCTTGTTGGCTCCGGAACTGAGGAGCAGATCGATAGAAGCGGAGTCTCCCATTGCCGCGGCCGTGTGAAGGGGTGTGCTCCCGTCAGCAGCCCTCCCCTCTGTGTTAGCACCATGGCTCAGGAGTTGAGCGACCATCTTCAGCCTTCTGCATTGTATCGCGTAGTGAAGACCGGTGGATCCTTGCTCTAACGTTTTGACTTCTGTATCGGCTCCATATTCGAGCAGGAGGGCGAAGCATGCCTCGTGATCCTTTTCGATCGCGTCCTTTAAAGGCGTATGTCCACATCTGTTGACGATATCTGTGCGAGCATTGGATTGAAGGAGAAGATGCACTACCTCCGAATAACCCTTAGCGGCGGACTCGTGTAGTGGTGTGGCACCAGAAAGATTGACAGCATCCTTATTAGCACCTCTCTCCAGAAGAAACTGAGCAGCAGATTTACTGTTCCAAAGAGCTGCCATATGCAAAGCTGTATTACCGGCTGTGTCGACTACGTCTATTCCCACTCCACGGCTGAGGAATAGAGCCATAATCTCAAGCTGACCCGTCATCGCAGCTGTATGCAGCGCGGTAGCGCCGTCCATTCTACTCATTACAGGGAATCCAGCTTCTAGGAGAAGGTCGAGTATATCTCCGTAACCACGCAAAGCTGCAAGGGGCAGTGCTGTCGTTCTGTGGCTTGCGGGAGCTGATGGGATGGTGCTCTTCTCTAAGAAGAACTTGACAAGTCCTTGGTGGCCAGCGAAAACGGCAAAATGCAGACAAGCCCAGTAGAATGATCGACCGTAAGCAGGCTCGAAGTAAGTAACGTACGAGTCCTTTGCGCCCCTTGAAAATAGTAGCCTAACAACATCCTCGTAGCCATTCTTGGCCGCAAGATGTATCGCTTGAGCCGAAGAGGGAGTCGGTGGTACTTCAGCACCCATATGTAAGAGAAGTCTGACTGTGCCTATATGGCCCTTCGCCGCGGCGGAAGCCAAGGCCGGTATCAGCACTCGGCCTCTATGCCGGATGATCCTTCTCGCCAACAGATTCACCATCTCTTCATTACCTCTGGCGGCCGCCAATTCGATAGCACGGGCACCTCGATCACTGGAGAAGGCCACTCGGGCTCCATGGCTCAGCAGTAGCCGAGCGAGTGGCTCGTGACCGTTCGCCGCCGCGTAGTCAAGCGCATGCCAGTATCTCCCTCTGTACGGGATGGCTTTTTCCCCCTGATAGGAGTTTTTAGCGCCATTCTGAAGAAGAAGCTGCGCGGTGGATACATGGCCACCTGCGGCCGCATGTGCTAGAGCTATGGTCAGCTGTTCCTCCACACTTCGCCCGCCAACTCTGGCACCCGGTGGGTGACGAAGGAACTCGGCCTGTAGTAGCTTAGAAACCATGGCATCACAGCCTTCCCGGCAGGCATTGTTCAGTGCGACGACGATGTCCGTGCCTAGGCTTCGTGACGTTTGCTGAGGTGTGGCATTCTGAAAGTCTTTGAGATACATTTGAAAAGATGGTCGGGGGAGCTCAGAAATCAGAACCGCTATACGGTGATTCCCGGCCACCTTGAGCCGGAACCGATCGAGGTAATCCAAGAAAGATATAATATGTAGGATGATCTCGGTAGGCAGGATGTGGAGGCTCTGAATCGAGTCCTATCAGTTAGTTCCCCTTTAGGGCAGTAGAAGAAGGGAAGTGTCTATTTCCGCGAGAAGATGAATAGAATACGCCGAGAGAAGTTCAATAGAGACTTGGTCTCACGAGCCGCGATAGCTCTAGCCGTCCCATCATCTGAAACGACTGGTCCCTTCGAGATACATAATAGGAACTTTTCAAGATCCTTTAAGGAGACTTAAGCTACCTTGGAATCCGAATCCCAAGCTGTTCCTTCCTCCTCCCGGATGGTGGAAACAGAAATGCCTCCCTCTGGCCGCTTTCCGCCCCCCGCGAACCACGTGAATCTCTTGAGAGAGAGTCGACGCAGGTCTTCGGACATGCGTCGCATATTCGCTGCCATGGTTCAAAAAAGATACACGAAAGACCTTCTCAATGGAGCTTTGCCGTCAAAAAATGGTAAAATATGAGAAAGCGTCATGGAGTGCACTCTGGAGTCCGCAGGGTTGCGAGGAACCGATAAGCCGGCAGCATATAATTACATAGTCACGTAATTTGCTGACGTCATTAGATAGATAGTCTTGGCATCCTTGGTAGTCTTGGCAAATCGGGGGCTCTGGTTGTCTGCTTAAAATGCTGTGAATATCAGAGGCACCAAAATTTTTTAGTTGGTGGAGTTGCAGCAGAATTAAGCTGCTGGGGGCAGGTTAGCGGGGAATTTAAGAGGTGTCAGAAACCAGGGGGTGTCGGAAACTAGGGTGTCCGACTTCTTCAGTTCCGAGCCGCTGTCTCTCCATCCTCTCTGGCGGCGGAGAAAGATCAGATGCACTCCTTTCCCCCAACTGCTAAGGTATCAGTTGCTGTCGATCAAGCAAGTCGTTAGATTCCGAGTCTGTAAGGTAACTTGAACTGCTAGCACAGGTACCGGTACTCTGAGGTGATGGGGTTATAGCATCTAAGTCATCGACAAGATAACCAAACCCATGCTTCCTCAGCCATAAGTTGGTGTTCTCTTCCGTCTCCTGCCTCCAAGAATTTCGACTGACCTCCGCTATTATTTGATACTCATCAAGAGTCACAGCATCAGCAAAAGCGCGGTCATGGTGAACTTTGATCACTTGTGGAAATCGTAAGGTCTCAACATGTGAATTTGATAGACAGTCAAATCCAGCGCCAGCAACTTCAGCGACTGTCAGGCGGATAAAGATGTCAGTGGGAGAGTACTAACTTTCCCTGTCAGTATTGACAATTTTCTCTGACTGATAACGAGACCATAGAAGGTAGTATAATTGTTCTCACTGATTAAGTAATCTGATGTCTTCCATAGAGATCGATAGTCGCGAGACCTTGGCGACTACTCGAAATCTTGGTTTATTAGTATTCTGTGTGAGGAACGTACCTTTGTTCTCTACATAGGCAAAGAAGAAATTTTTCCACCACCAGGTTCCCGGACTAAGAGCATAGACAGCTTTGGGATTATATCAATTAATTACCCACCATAGCCAGGTCGGCTAAATCTCCCAGACCAGGGATATAATCTTTCTTCAGCTTGATGTACCGCTGGATACCTCCAACTTTCGATATATACAGCTCTCCAATGCCTTTTAATACCAAGAGAAGCACCTCCTGGGACGACTGGTGTGGGGGACTGTAATCGTATTGTACTTGAACCTTTCCCAGAGAGCAATACTGATGGTCACAACCCCTTACACAATGCAATACATGGTTCTTTCATCCTCTAAACTTCCTGTCTCGAACGGAATAGAATTTTGGTCCTCCACGGCAAACATATTGACGCCTACAACAGAGCAGCTGCCAACACTTGAGGAAGTCCGAGCACAAGCCACCCTACAACACCCTGTTCATAATTAGCCTCCAGATTCTGTGGTTTTCAGTGACCTGAATTTGTTGGTCAAACATGGTGGTCTCACATCAGAGCATGAATATCTCTGTTTTGCAGATGATTAATACTCATTTAGGCACCAAAGTGCCTGTTCCTAAGGTCTATGGTTGTTATTAGGATGGTGATGAGGTGTTCATATATATAGAGTCAGCCCATGTATTGTAAGGCCCGATGGTCAGTTGATCCAGATGATGGTTGGCTGTCAAAGTACCTTCCGACAATCCTTGAACCATAACTAGAAGTATATCATGCCTGGAACTATATCTATCTTTGTAATGGGGAGAAGCTCATTGATCCGTTTCTTGCAAAGATGGCTTCAAATCGGTCCGCATTCAACCATGTGGACTGAGAAGAGGTCATCAGAGTGGCTGTTTCGGCCATGGTGTCAATATCGGTCACTTGTCCATATGTGCCGATATCCTTACAATCCTTATGACAGTTCTAGTGTAAAGCAAAACTCTCAAGACACCTGCATAAGGTAGCTCTAGTTCAAGCAGGGTCATGAGGCTGTCGGCTTGCAACACCTAAGTGTCACGAAGATGAGCCGAGCAGCAATAAATCGGCGAGCACTCAGTCACGAGAAGATGGATGCCATGTTCTTGGGCTACTGCCACCATAACAGCTGCAGAACTGTAGTTGCTAGAAATTCTGATGTGGAACTTGATGTTGGTGGGGTTTGAGCAAAACTCCTTCTGACCAGCCCTCATGCCAAGTGGGGGCCAAATCCGGCACAACGACGAGGCGGTCTCGTGCGTGTCGCCTGGAGGTCGGCAATGTTTGCTCAGACAGTCTGTTCTGTTGACCTTCTTCCGCGTCAGGCCCGCACCTGGCCCGCACCTGGCCCGCCGATTCACTGTCCCCCAGCTGCGCGAGAGACGCGTTTGAACTGAGAGAGAAAGGTGAGGCGATCTGGGCCCCCACCGTCGACTGCCCCTCATTCCCGCGTCTCTCGGGCACCATGGAATGGCGGTATTAGCAACAACTGACTGACTGACAGTTGTTGCTAGTGCTAACTGCCCCCACGGTCTCGCGGTCTTCATCTGTCTCCCTCGGCCCTTGCGCCGCCCCGGGCCGGGCCAGTCGACATACCACCCACACCACCCACACCCACGTGATGGAGAAGCCGATGGACAGCGCAACCAAGGACGTCTTCGAAAAAGGCAAGAGCCTAACAAAGGCCATCGCAGCACACGAGTCGACGGCAACGGTCGTGGCCATCCTACAAGACCTCAGGAGCACCGTCAAGCCGACCGAGAAGCTGCTCCGCGACTCGCAGATTGGCCGCACTGTCAACAAGATCAAGGGCATTCAAGGCCTGGACCCGCAGGTGCAGCAACTGGCGTCGGAAATCATCTCCCGATGGAGGCACCTGATTAACGAGCAGAAAGCAGCTTCTGCCCACTCCTCGACACCGGGCAATGCCAGGTCGAACGCCACAGCCTCACCAGCGCCGAGGGCAACGACGACGACACCAGTACTCGCTGCTCAGCCAAAAGCTGCATCACCAGGCGTGGCACCTGAGAAGCGCACTTGGAAGACCGATGTAAGTGTGTGTTTCTTTGTCCTTTCTCTCGGATCCCGGGCGGGTGGTGGTTGATGTGTAGCAGAAAGTGCCGCGCGATGGCCTCACCAGCGACACTGCGCGGAATAACTGCATCGGTCTGCTCTACGATGGCCTGGCATTCATGTCCACGCTGCCCATGCGCGAGATCCTCCAGTTTGCCAAAGACATTGAGGCTGCATGTCTCGCGCTGCCGGGCACCGACAACTCAGCCGCCTCGGCCGTGTACAAAGAGAAGATCCGCTCGCTATACCAGAACCTCAAGAACAAGTCCAACCCTCGCCTGCGCGAAAAGATCCTCGAAGGCAAAATCACGGCCTCTCGCTTTGCGACCATGTCGCCCGAAGAGATGAAGAGCAAAGAGCAACGGGACGAAGACAAGAAGATGGAGAAGGAGAATGCCAACAATGCCATGGTCGCAAAGGAGGAGAAGTCCGTGTCCGAGAGCTTGGAATGTGGCAAGTGCCACCAGAGAAAGGTGTCCTATAGTACGTCTACCACGAACCGTGAGTAGTGCTTCTTGCTAACACATTTCTATAGCCCAAGCCCAAACTAGGAGTGCTGACGAGCCGATGACGACGTTCTGCGAGTGCTTGAATTGCGGGCATCGCTGGAAGTTTTCCTAAAGCGAGGAGATGGCCTCGTCTGTGAGGACTGACTGATATCACTTCGCCGGAATGAAGCGTGCTATACTAATCACATTAACGGCAAGTGTCTGTCAAACATGGCCATGGACAAGTGTTACCATCAAAACATCATTGCAATTCATAATCGACTCGCATGGCGGAAGATAGGCGACTGTTTTCAGCGAGGCCAAGACCAAGACCAAGAGCGTGAGCAAGAGCATTAGCCATATCGCATTGAACGCATGTCTAGAATTGATACGAAGAACGGCCTGACTCGGCCATCTTCCAGTGTCTCGCCCCAGAGTCGTAGCCTGGGTTGAAGAGTGGCAAGAACCACCCAGGCCTTGGCAGATCCACACTGCAGCCGAAACTGCTTAACCTCAATGGATGGTTTAGGCACTGCTAGTGCTCAAAAATGGAAAACCCTGTGTGGGACTAATAAATCATTAAATCAACTCAAAACTCGGTGCTTGAACCCCGCAGCTTTGTGGCACAATAGACCATTAACTTAAAACCTAGTCCAGAAACACATCCAATACAATTTGGCAATCTTGTGCAGAGCCTGAGTTCATGTCAAGTCTGATCCGGCGCAATTCCTGAGCAGGCTGCTATGATTCCAATCACCAACAGGTGCCTAAATCTAATGGGCCATGTGCAGAAGGCTGGAGTATTAACCTGCACCATAAAGACGATGATCCCTACGCTATTTGCTTCATGTTACATTGGAGTATTGCACCCTATGTCCATTCAAGGGATGAAATTCAGGCATGGGGTGTGCTCCGCAAGAGAGTCCCACTAGTTGACAATGTGCTCCTGGCACAACCAAGCTGAAAACCAAGAGTTGCAGTGAGCTGTATTGCCAGAAGATGCATGGGAAAGTAACCACACTGCTCGAGTAGGCGCTTAATTGCTGTTAGGCTAGGGCTGTAGCACTCAGCTATATTAGTGGCCAAAGGTCGGTCCTAATGAGAAGCTGCAGTTCAAATCAATCTCGTGATTGTTGCTGTCAGTGGTGTTGGATCAGCCCAGTATCCATTCCTAACTTACAGTACGACTAGTATGGGACAGAAGGACGTGCCCCTAATTGTCACTAAATTGTCACTAAACTAGTGGTCACGTAATTGCGGAGAGTAGACTGAGCTCTACTCCTATTGTATCTTAACTATCATAATATACGAGTCACAGTGTATGCATAGCTGTTTCCTGGCCAGATTCCGCGTGCATTTCGCTGTAGACTCATCAAAAGTTAGCACTGGTCGGGGTCTCAGGCGATCGTTCCAGGCGCTGTGCAGTACCTAAACGTGTGTCGGGGCATACCTAAACTGGATGGCTTATGGTGCTCTAGGTCTCCTTCAGGGAGGCTTGGCTTCAAGAATTAATTGAGGAACAAGACTCGGTTCGACGACTTTGCTGTGTACTATATCTATCTACATACAACATCCAATTTACAAGGTAAAGAGGCAAATATTGACGGCAACGCTGATATCAAACACTTGTCCATATAGGATATATACTGCCATTAAGTTCCTGCTTAACATGGACAATCAGAGAGAGCAATTTGACCTTTGCAAAACCTATTCTTCGCAATTAACCAATTTCCAACACTGGGTCACAGGTTCATGTTTTAACCCTCCCCCATCCATTAGCCCTAGCTCTTACAACACCCAAATCATCCATATTCAAGATGTCTACCTTGTTTTCAACCAAGACTCTCCACACGATCTCTCTAAGATTTGGTGGTTCTGAGGGTGTATTCCAGTATCTAGCCATTAAGCCTCTGGCCCTTGCCTGCTCAAGTTGTGTTGCCGCCATGTCTTTTATCCCTGGAGTATCTGGTAGTGAAGAGGGATATTGATTACTATTAGGGTACATGATGGCATTTTTGAACTGTGTGGATGCAAAGTACGAATTGGAGCTATTGTATCCGTATATAGGTGGCTCTACATCAAAGTTGTCATCAGCAGATATCAATCTTTCGAGTTTGGCATCCCAGAAAATGTCCCTGTGCGTTGCATCAAGCGCAGTGACGGACTCAAATGGAGCATTTCCTGATGCGACGATAGTGAGGGCTCGCACGACCCTCTCTGTGCCGTTCCAGTAAGTGAGGTAGTCAAGGTCACGGAGCAGTTGTAATTGAGTATACAACTCAGTAAAAGTCTCTGGCCCTGAGGTCTTATGATCAACAAGAAGAACAAATGTTTGTTGAGGAGTGAGATCAAAGAGACCCCGCCAAGTGCCATCAGTAACATTGGCATTCTGTGCCTCTAGCATGCGTTGTAAAGGTTCCAGATACATGGAGCGTAAGTTTGAGCCAGGGTGTAAACTTGATGCTGTATGCCCAACAAGAAGATCAGAGTTGTGCAAATGGATGTCGGCTTCAACACTGATACAGCCTGAGCCAAGCGCTTCGAAAAGAGGAATGCGGCGCCAATAGTCGTTATGTGAGTGCACTGGCACAGGAAGAGTGTTATGGATAAAGAATTGACGTTCGGTATCCCATATTGAAGGACTGTCCCAGTTGATGTCTCGTTCAAACCTAATATCAAAAGGGTCGTTTGGTACACGGATCAGACCATCTTTGAGGTGTATAATATATACAAATTGAACAACACATCTGGTCAAAGCATGGTATGAGTAACTGATTAGCGGGGTATTCGCTGAATACACTCACAAAAAGGTCATAAGACAAGCTATAATCTTGACCAGACCAGACACTTGTTGTCCTTTTCGCAATGGGAGGGGAATCTTCCAAAGACGAGTTACAAGTCTTGGTTGTCCTGGTTGTCTTAATCCCTCAATATCCATGAAAATGAACTGATCGTCCACGCTGTTACCATAAGAACCGGCATCGCTAGATGAGGAGTTCATGATGTATGAATCTCGTCATGTGTAAGTGTGTCCGTGCGTAGGCTTCCGACGACAAAGAAGTAAAGAAGATGACTATATTTTGTATTCTGCAATAGTTAGTCCCTGAGAGAACACAGTCAGTAGAAACGATGGTTTGATATCTCGACAGGAATCAATTTAAGGAGGTTTTGCCATTGTTTTGATCACGTGTTATCACGTGATCATGTGGAATATTGACATGTGACTTTTTCGACCTCGAACTGGTGACAGGGATAGCGCTCAGGCGTCAAAAGTTTCTTGCGGAGCCTGCGAAATGCAAAGCTAGCATTGGCGCCGATGCCTGATTCCAGTCATGGTATCCCACTCTTCCTCAAAACAAGTTTGACATTTCAACATCTTTTTGAGGTTCATTTTCGCTTGTTCCCTTTTTAGGGCATCTTGAACAGCAGCTGGTTTTCTGCACGCTTACCCTGAGGCGCTTAACCAGTATGTCAGAAGGGACATTGGCCGATAATCGGAGATTGGCTGATATCGGAGTCGGTCGCCAAGAGCAGAGTTTTCTCACCTATATATAGCTGCTCCTCCTTCCATAGCCTGCAATCCTCATACGAGTTTCTTCCATTTGGCGCTGGCCGCCCTAGGCCACTTTTCGTTTGACACAGTATGTCATGGGACATGGACCTGCCTAATTTTTCATATCAGTCTCAAATTCATCCTGTATTCCTGCTCCCAGTACTGTAGCATTGACACACTTCATTGAACATATTTTCACTGGTGACAATGTCACTGCTTTATAAACAGGTGTCACCTGCATTTCTACAAGGGGTCAGTCAGACTTCCAGTAACAGTTAATAGAAACACCAATCTTCCCTATGTGCAGGACTTTTGCCAGCCCCGCGCCTTGCCAAGCCCTACTTGGCTCCCATCTCATTCCTTACAGTCTGTCTCCAGTCTAGTTGGACAAACTTTGGGCATTTGGTTAGCCTTTTCTTCCTAGGGTGTATTGGACAGATGGCCACCGCTGGCCTATCGTAGTCGGAGGAGCAACGAACCAAGCATACAGGTCTGAGCTAGTGTACATAGTTAGACGGCCAACTATAAATTCATCTTAGAAGATTCTGAGTCCTCCTGTGCATTCTATTAGCGTAAATCCTTTCCACTTTCTCACTTGATCTCTGTTCGAACTCGTATGAAATCTCTCTATAAACATCTTATATACAAGGGGAAAGCCAAGAGCCTAGGAAGGCCCTCACCCGAAACTAATCAAAGGGAGGGCCTATAAGATCAAGTCTTTAACACCTTAAAGGGATTAAGCTAACAGCACTAGCTAAGTAAGCTTATTAACTATCCGAGACAGCGCCTCTACTCCCACCTCATGTAGGCAGGGACGCCTCAAGATTTAATGAAGCAGGTCTTAATTAGCGATCGACTCAGTGAGAATCAAGCATCTTAACACGTAGTGTCATGAATGGATTCAATGACACACACATATATATTGGAACACCTGAATCTTGCAGCATATTGCAAGATTCCCCATCTTTTTAGAGGGATTTGGGGCTCCCTCGGCCTACTGGTATTCCAGGCATAACACCTAGAGCCCCCAGAAATCCACTTAGGAAGCTGCCTACTGAAAGACATAAGATCAACTCCAAGGGTAGACCTCAACCAGAAGCTAATCAAAGAGAAGATCTTCTTAAAGCGTCTAGAAACATACTTAGAGCCACATAAAGCCTTATATATAAGATCAAGTCTTAGCACCTCAACCTGAAGCTAATTAAAGGGAGATGCATAAAGATCAAGTCCTTTAGAGCCTACGGAAACCACTTAGAGCCCTCGGAAGCCATTTAAAGTCCTCGGAAACCCACCAAATAGAAGTGTTAATTAGTAATCAACTTGATGAGGATCGAGTATCCTAACACCTGGAACCCCCAGAAATCCACTTAAGATCAAGTCTTTAGCACCTCAACCCGAAGCTAATCAAAGGGAGATGCATAAAGATCAAGTCCTTTAGAGCCCTCGGAAGCCATTTAGAGCCCTCGGAAACCCACCAAATTAGGTGCTCTGGCACCTAAGTGAGAAAGTCATAGGTGCTAAAGGGACCTTGAATCAAGTGTACAGGGGCCCTCTGTACCTGACTGGGTGCCTAAAACATGTAAGACCAACCCAAAATAGGTGCCAATACCTACAAAGTACACTACCACATGCACCTTGCTCCATTGATCCGACTCCCTCTATAGTACCACCGCGCATCAATTGGACCATTTTTCGTGAGGAAATGTTCGATTGCCAAAACACGATTTCAACGGGGACTTTTTGTATGGGAAAAAAGCAAAAAAGACCACTTGCGGGCCCCAAATGTTAAGAGTCCAAATTTCATCTGCAATCTGGCACTGCAAGATGGAAAAAAGTAACCCTTCTGTATCGGGCACATCGCTCAAATCGGGAGAGGTTCCAGGTTTAGAAGGGGATTCAGGGTATGATTGATCGCTGGCGGCGGCGCGCAGAGGAAAAAAGCAAAAAAGACCGCCTCGTTGGGTATCTCGGCAAACCTTCCGTATTTGGCACACGGGTCGAGGGGGTGGGGTTGACAACGGAGGTTCCCGGTCTAATCGATCGCTGCGGGTGGCGCGCAGAGATTGTCGGCGTCGAGTAATGGGCGTCGACGCTCAGAAAAATCCTTTCCAGGCGTGCCGCAGCGCCTAATTGCCAGTCTCAGGGCGCCGTGGAGTGCCTAAACCTGGATTTGTGGCTGCCAAGAGGTCAAAAAGCAAAATAGACCACTCGCAGGTCATCTCGGCAAACCCTCCGTATTGGGAGCTCTCGTCGCATGGTCGAGAGGTTGCAGGCGCTGGGATCGATCTCTGCGGGCGGCGGGCGGCGGCGGCGGCGGTGACCGATCACCACGGGCGGCGGGCTCGATCACTGCAGGAGTCGGGCAGAGGGTATGATCAATCGCTGCGGGCGGCGGTCGGCGGGCGGCGGGCGGCGGGCGGCGAGCAGAGGATATCATCTATTGCTGCAGGCGGCAGGCAGAGGGGATATATATCGATTATCAACGTTATCACTTGACGCCGAGACTCGAACATTCCAGGCGTTACGCAGCACTTAATCACGTGTGTTGAGGCGCCGCGGGGTGCGAGTGTTGCGCCAGTGAGATGCCGCGCGATTCACAGGCAGCGATGGACAAACCTGAAAAACGACGTATCACGTGATTTTAAAAACGAACAGCCAATCAGAAGCCAGGAAATCGCTCTGTTTTTTGAGGCCCTTCGCCCTTTTTGCAGTTAACACCTTGCTAGCAAGAGATAAGGGGATGATGCTTGGTAAGTATTAAAGCAAAGTGAAATCTGCTCGCAGCTCATGTAGCACTCACCCAAATCTCGCCGCTTTTAAAACCAGCTCCACCCCGCTCACCTTGACTCACCTTTCTGCTCATCCTTCAACTCACCCTCCCCTTACTGGTCCCTACTCCGTTCTGCACTATTCTAATACCTTTGGAGTGTATGGCAAGCAAAACTCTTCATTTGCCTAGCTAGACGCTTTACTGTTATGCAACATCTATTTTCATGGGCTCGCCATGAGTCCATGGCGAGCCCTCCTCTGCGATCTCTTTGTATTTACACACACAGCCATGAATATTGCCAAAGAATGTTTCAGAGGGATTGTGTCAAAAGCCAGGATGGACAGAAGAGTGTGAAACTTGTATGAAGATTGCAATTATGGAGGAGCTATAGAGCGGATATTATAGACAGTTGAGTTGGCTCAGATTGGAATCTGTGATGCAGCCTCGGAATCTCCAGCGAGATCTGCAACAAATATCGCCTATCTTCACGGTAAGCCTTCGTTTCTCCTGCGAGCCCAAGATCACCATGGAACGCGCGACTACCAGTCTTCTTACCCCTGGTGGGAAATGTCATCTCCACCTCCTGGTAAAGCCTGCTCTAAATGTGTCTTGAGTTCTGCCAATAGGCGTTCTTGATTGTCTCCCTCAGCAGTAGTTTCGCTCGACATTTGCTTTCTCCTCTCCTTTCCCTGCTGTTGCCACCCACTCGTCATATCCTCCCAGTCATTGTCCATATGAACATCGTTGTCCTCGCTAGACGACTCCATAGGATCATCCTCATCTGCCACAGAACCTGATTTTCTCTTTAATGGGGTTGCAGCTTGTGATCCTCCACCACCGTAATAATTCTGAAGCTGCAGTCCGCTCACATGCTCCTGCTTATACTCTATCTTGCCTTCATCACTTAGCAAGATTCGAATGACGTGACGTGGAAAGCCGTCAATGATGAAGGGCTTAACTTGAAGAAGGATTGCCCAAGCGAAACGTGCAAAAAGATAAGGACGGGCCTTTTGGTGGAGATGTTCCACAGCAATATTCTGATATGTAGGCCAGAGTTCAGCTGCTTGCTCACGAAGAATATGTGTAACATATTGAGGAGTCGTAGTTTCCATGACCTTTGGGACAATCGCAAACCATCGGTCATCAAAACATTTATGTAGATCAGCCTTCAGTGGTGCAATATTGGTTGATTGATTAATATCACTAAGAATTGCGTCTCCATATCTACGCATATTATTTTGTTGATACCAGAGAACTTCATTCTTTGGTACAAGATGAGCTCCCTCAACAGCAAAAGAAAAGTTACTGATTGCACAACGACTGAGGAGAGGGGTGGTAGACACTTGAGGCCAGGAATCTGGGATACGGTCATGAGGAAATTCCCAATCCCGAAAGCTAGGTACAATAGGATATTGGCCTAGAAGGAAATACATGTCACTAAGGGGTTATTGTAGATAATAAAACATAGAGCACATACTAGGCCCACTGCCTACAATGAAATAATAGACCTTTTCAGTCAGGATGTCGTCGAACAGCAGCTCAACCGGCTGCTGGCCTGCCTGGTCTAAAGTCAAGCGTCCGGTATCGAAGGCATTGCCAGCAATGATTTGACAGGCAAGAAGAGCTGTCCCGTAGTGTACGCCAAAGCCGGCGGAGCGTGGGACATGATCGACACGCGGGAGGGATAGCAATCCACTAGAGATTGGGTAGCCCGGATGGAGGATTTGGATTGGTTCTCGGGAAGTCAGCTCTGTTGGAGGAAGCGGCTTTGGGGCCATCTTGTAGAAAGGTGGCGTGATGAAACAGTGTGTATATTGTGTTGTTGAGGGGACGGCGAATAGAGAGTGCGGCATGTACGGTGGCCCATAGGCACATTAGGCTCACTCGTCGCGCAGTCCGGCTGCAGCTGCGGTGGCGGACTTTGCTAGTCGGCCTATTCAGCAGCCTGGACAAGTTGACGAGTCAGCGTTAAGGCTAAGGCGCCGGCGAGTCAGAGTGCCCGGCACGGGGTGAGCGCGGGTGAGCATTAGAGCGGCCTCACTCTAGTCTGGAAGTAGGGTGAGCAGCGAGCTGATTTCACTTCGCTTGACACCGTTGGGCATTGTGGGGCTAGCAGCAGGATTGAGAGGAATCAGGCAAGAGGAAACCAGCAGACTAGTTGTCTACTCATGTGCTTCGGGAAGCATCAGAATCCTGAGCGCCCAGTATAAGAAGATTGGATGGAGCATGGGCCACAGATCTGTTGTCATCCCAACCACGACAGCAACCATGAGATTCGCATTCCAATCAAAAGTTGCAAGCTTTCTCCTTACAGTACTCTGGAGTTAACTGTTACCTTGCCCACTTCACTCACCAGATCTGTCTTAGTTTAATTATACAGTATCATCCCCCTGTCCTTTCTTGCGAACAATAATGAGTGAAATCCAATCGATGACTTACTCCCCGATTTCTTGGATCTACCCTGTCGAGATTATTCCCATGCAAATTTAATCCAACGGCTTTTTCCATCTCCTCGGTCGTCAATTACGTGTGCGTAGTGTTTTTGCTTCAAGCTTTCCGATCATCTCTCTGCACAAGGTACCGTAGGTCAGCTCTAAACCCATCACTAGACCCGGCATGGGATTGCCCGACTAGACCTGCTACGGCTACGCTCTCTTGATCAGTTTGCCTTCAACCCTCGGCATAATTGACCACTCTGATGCCAGGCTCTTCTGCTCCTCTATCTCTGAATCTTGAAAATCCCAATCGCCAGCGTTACGTATGAAATCTCCTGTCGATCGATTCAAGTCACAGCCCCCCATAAAGAATCGCCAAAGAGGGTTCCAGAATCCTGAGCAGGTCAGCACGCGGCAACTCATGGAAAAACACAAAACGCGGTTCAAAGTTGTACCTTGAATAAGTCGCGTTAAAAAATCATGGCTGCGGCGATGCTCCCAGAATATGAAAGTGCCACCCGGCTTGAGCAATTCGTACATCCATCGCATGGTTTGTTCAGGATTGCTGACAGAGCATAGTGTCCCGATACACACGATCGAGTCCACCGACCCCGCTTTGAGACCATATTCTGCCAACAAGCGCTCGTCCTCCACTGCTCCTGAGATTACCGTGTACTTGCCTTGCAGCTCAGCCCTTTCTACTTCAGCAAGTAGAGGCGAAACGAAGGCTGGATTAAGCTCGACGCCGTAGATATGGTCAATCTTCGATTTGTCGAAGCGGTCTAGCTGGGTTCCTACGCCCGGCCCCACCTCAAGGACTACGCCGTGAGCTGATGCAACAAGCGACGGTACTGACGTTGATCCCTCGAAAGCTTTGAAATCACTACCTGTGAATTTTATCATCATCAGCTACAATGTCAAGGTAGATCATATTATCCTTAGACGAACCCAATCTTTGAAACACTTGCCCGGTTACGTAGTCTATTGCGCTTATATTTTCGGGTCTAGTTGAACCTCCGAGCCAGGTAGGCCGTGTCTCAAAAAGAACTGTGGTTTTCGTTTAGCAGCTCGGTTTCCCACTGTACAAAGGCGGGGTTTTCTCAACTTACAGCGAATACCCATCAGTATTATAGACCATGGCCGCAGGTAATTTTTCAACCGTTGGATCTGATCTTGCCATGTCGACATTACCGATTGAAGAACAACAGTAGAACCACTGATTATAGTGCAGCTACAAAAAATAATATGCTAGATTAATGGCAGGGTGGGGTGTTTATATTCTCTTTCCCCCAAAGCACCAACGCTGGTTCTTTTCGGTTTGCTTTGATGGCGACATGTAAGCAGGCTAAAACACACTAAATCGAATGGTTAAGGCCTCCAGCGCTATTTGCACGTCAACCTACCAAAAAGGTCTCGAATATTGAGGAACGTGTCCGGTTACAGGGTGTATCCGACGACCCAGGGAAGGATGTTTCTCTCCATGCGAATTGCGTACATTTCCGATGTCTCGCGGGTCTAGATATCAAACTTAGGTAGAGTCGCTGAAATTGACGAAAGGAGGGAGATGGGAGGTGGTCTGAGTCGATTTTGCAAAGGTCGGACAACATCCTCACTGTGGCAGTAAGGAATCCCAGAGGGACCAATCCTCTCTGGCTTCTTGAAGCGCCATGGTCAAGCTAGTGCAGTCAAAGGCACGCATCGTTTTCGACGAGGTGGACAGCTATCTTACTGTTTTGGAACGATTGCATGGTTGCTTAGGCTCTTCGGCATCCGGCTAGGTATTCGGCTAGTCCCGATTCGCAGAACCTGTCGGGTAATCCCAGCAGCACATCAATGCCACTCACTATTACCATGTGCCATAATACGGTAATTATCGAGGAAATGAATAGACAAGATAGAGCTCTGTGGATTTATTAAGCAACAAACCGGCTAGCTTCTTCAGTATGCAAACCCGTCGCAAGTCTTTCATTTCTTTGTCTAGTAAGCTGTCGAGCTCGAGCGTGAGGTCTTAATTTGGTTCAAATCTTGCGAAAAAACCGGGGCATCAGTAAAGAAACCACCGCCTTGTAAAAGCAAACTAACTCCTCTACTAGCAAATTTCGTTAAACTTCCTTCTTCTTTATTCTGTCTTTGTCTGTCTTTATGGCTGTTTTGGTTCGTGTCCCCGACATCGATTGTGGAAACGATTGAAAGGAAAAGCATTAGCAGTAGCATTAGCAGTTGTAATGGTAATGATCTATCCCTTTCTAATTACTCCGATAGTTTGATCATTTCGTGTGTAAAAAACGTTAAATGTCGTCAACCTTGGCCTTCCGCCCAATACTCTCGACGACGAAACCAAGGGCTTCCATGGCTTCGACATCGAGGATGCAGCGGCCGTCAAAGACGAGTTTGGGCTCGTTGACGAGGTCAGCGATGCGGCGCCAGTCGACGAGGGCCGCGCGGCCGGGGTGCGTGCTAGAGGTGGTGTTCTTGGAGCGGCACGCGGTGCATTCGGAGCTGCAGGGGAGCTGCTCGTGGAGGTGCAGGCGCTGAGCGTTAGGTAGGGTGACTTCAAGCAGCGCGTTGGGAAGAGACGTGGGACCACCGGGGATGAGGAGGTCGGTGGAGGTCCTGGGTGTGGCGGGATCGCCGACAATGGCGGGAGAAGCCGCAGCGGCAAAGTTGGTTTTGAACTGGTCGCTCTCGTTGATGACGAGGACGGCGTCGGCATTAGAGCAGGCGCTGTAGACGTCTTCGTAGATGGTAACGGTGCCCGCTGATTGGGTGCTTCCGGTGAGGGTTATATCGAGTTCGTGCTGAATGTCCTCCTTGCAGCAGCAGGGGTCGTAGATGGAGATTTCAGCTGGCCGCTCCTCGAGTAGCTGGCTGATGACGTCGACGGTGAGGGATTCGCGCGTGTCGCCGGTATCTTTCTTGAAGGCGAAGCCGAGAAGGGCAATCTTCTTGCCACTTAGGTTTTCGTCCATTCTGCGGATGATGCGGCGCACGAAGCGCCTGCGCTGATGCACATTCATCTCGTTGACATGGCGCCAGTAGTCGGCAACGTCATCGAGGCCGAGCGATTCAGCTAGGTAGGTCAAGCTGGCAATATCCTTGCGGAAACATGAGCCACCAAACCCTAGGCCAGCTTTTAGAAACTTGGGTCCTATCCTAGGGTCGAGGCCGATGGAATGAGCAATCTCGTTGATGTCGGCGCCAGTCTCCTCGCAGATGGCGCTGACCGAGTTGATACTGCTGATTCTCTGCGCGAGCATGGCATTGGCCACCAACTTGGACAGCTCCGACGACCACGCATTGACGCACACAATCCTGGACGCTGGCACCCAGGAGGAAAACAAGTTGGCGAGTAAGGTCGCCGCCGCCAGGCCGGATGGTGTCTTGGCACTGCCGATAAGGATCCTGTCCGGCTTGAATAGATTCTGCACCGCACACCCTTCGGACAAGAATTCGGGGTTTGACAGAATTTCGAACTCTGCTTCTGGCCGGAGACGACGGAGCTGGAATGCAATGTCAGCAGTTCGTCCTTATCAGTAGACAATTTAAAAAAAAATCTATCGCACCGTCCGCTGAATGCGCTTAGCCGTCCCACACGGTACTGTGCTCTTCTCCACGATAATGGCACCGGTTCGGGCATAGGTAGCAATGTCCTTGACAGCACCGTCAACTGCTGCCATGTGGGTCGCGCTCCCAGAGCCTTGTCCGAACGCCTTTGTCGGCGTATTGACAGCAAGGAAGATGACATCGGCGCCAGATATGGCGCTCTTAGAGTCCGTCGTGAAGAACAGATTGGGCTTGTGATGAGGCCGCTTCGGCTCAGCACAGTCTTCTGGGCCCGCGAGGAACTTTGCACCGTCTCGAGCAGCACGCACAACCTCGTCTAGGCCAGGCTCGTGGATGGGCAGATGGGGTGACTGCCACCGCCGGATGCGGTTCTGGTCTCGGTCCAGCACGTTTACCTTCAGCCGCGGGTTCTGCAGAGCCAAGACGGCCGCGGTGGGCGCTCCTAGCAGTTCGTGAGCACCAAAAAGACGGGTTGCGCCCACAACCACACACCGACATATCCTGCTCCGATAAAGCAGATATTCCGGATCTGAGTCGTGACGGGGGCCGGCTGAGCAATGACAGTCTGGCAGATGCTTCTCGACACAAACTTGGTCATGTCGACATTGGTGAAGACATGCGATAGTGGCTTGCCATCCAAGGCACTATGCACAGCCGGTAGAAAAAGAGGCGAGGTAGCGGGAGTAGTTGGCCCAGATGAAGTCTCATAAGGGCTATCATCGGAACTGGCGAGTTGGGGGGTATGGATGCTATCCATGGTGGCACACACGTTGACTACAGCAAAAACGAAGAGAGTGTAAACAGAAGCATGGCTATAAGCTGTAGAAGAAGTCGAACGCAGGGGCCGCCGCTCAGCAGCGGCCAAGCAAAAGATATGGGGTGTCTAACTTAGGTCACTCTGATATTGTCGCGATGTAAAACACGCGAAGGGAATAATAGGCCAACGAGAGCCAGATAAGTTAGCGAACAGGCATGTGCATGTGCATGTGCACAAGCAGCAATTGAGATCGTCGTGCGATGCTCCGCCGCTTGTCGAGTGTGAATGGTCAAGCAGCGCACGCGGCGTGAATGAAGCGCGATGGTTGGCTACACTGTGGGCAGGCTGAAATCAGAGCAAAGCATGATACCAGCCGTCCACGGTCAGCGTGCAATTGAGCCCACGTGTGCTCGATTGCCGCTTGGAGGCCGTCGATCGATGGTCATGCGGGCAGACAACTCGGCAATCAAGAGAGAAAGAAAAAGAATCGGCCGGCTTGGTGGACGTGCACGGCGCGCTCTGAATCGAGGAATTCTTAAGAAGCAAGGACCTCCAAGCAGTAGCCCAATGTAACTGGATTATCAGTTCTACTAATCTTCAAGCCCAGCCCCCACCTCCCCTCCCACGCCCCCACAAAATGATAGTCGACGACCAGGCCGACGGCCACGTCGAGGGCGCGGGGATTGACGGCAACTCCGTAGATCTGAGGAAGGCAGCTGCAGTGGGCACTGACATTGTTGAGGACAGAGACAAGTTCCCTGAAGCTCTACGGGGGAAGCGCATTCTCCTGGCCACGGAATCACTTGGGCCGGTCAACGGCGTCAGCAGGACGACGCTGAGCCTGATCGAGTACTTGCGCAACAATGGCGTCGACCTAGCCGTGGTTGCACCCAAGTTCGACGAGAATCGGGTCAAGGCGCGTGTGTCACTGGCCAACATCCGCCTCCACGGCCAGCCACTACCCTACAACCCGGATCTGACGGTGGCGCATCCCTTTCGCTATGACCGCGTCTGCACGCGCACTTTCAAGCCAGACCTTGTCTACCTGGCCAGTCCCGCGTCCGTTGGCTTCCAATTTCTACTCCAAATCAGACAGCTGCAAGATCCGCCGGTGGTGGTATGCAACTTCCAGACCGACCTGTCGGCCTACAGCGAGATTCTCTTTCCTCCAATGATGGAGAAAATTGCTGTCTGGCTCCTGGGCGTCGTGCAGGGCTTTCTGTTCAGCCACCGTAGCGTGTACACCATCTTCTACCCTTCCGGTGGGATCAAACAGTATCTTGAGAAGGTCGGTGCTCCGCGGAATAAGCTCGTCAAGCTCGGCCGCGGCGTAGATACGGCCTTGTTCAACACGTCGCGAAGAAGCGAGCAGTACCGGAAGCAGATTGCGCCCAACGGCGAGATCATCCTGGTGTGTATTTGCCGTCTAGCTCCGGAGAAAGGCTTCAACTTTCTCGCACGCATTGCCGAGCGTCTAGCAGCGACTCCCGATTTCGCCTTCAAGCTGCTGATCGTAGGCGGCAACAGAAATCCATCCGTGGAGAGGGAAGTTCAAGGATACTTTGAAAATGTGCAGGACAGGGTCGTCTTCGCTGGTTTCAAGACCGGCGTCTCGCTTGCCGAAGCCTACGCTGCTGGCGACCTCTTTCTCCACTGCTCCGTCACCGAAACCTTCGGCCTGGTGGTACTGGAAGCCATGGCGAGCGGCATGCCCGTGATTGCCCGCGACCAAGGCGGCCCGTCAGAAATCGTCCGCGACGGAGAAACCGGCTATCTCATCCCGCCAGATGACCTGGACGCCTTCGTCGACAAGACCCTGCTCCTCTGCCGTGATTCCGAGCTCAGGTCGGCAATGGCCGTCGCCGCACGAAGACAAGCCGAAGACACCACGTGGGAGAAAATCAACCAGCGCGTCGCCTGGACTCTGACCAACGGTATCGAATGGCAACACCAGCAACTAGAATCCCACCGACAGCGTCGACGGCCCATCCAAAACTGGCTCCAGGCCAGGTACATGGACGTCAAGCTGGTCTTCCTGCTGCCCTTGATCCAGATCTTCCGACTGCATGCCGCCATTGGCATCGTCTGCTTTTTTTGGCTGGTCGCCGTTCTGCCCCTCATCATCCACGGCAACAGTGCGTTTCCTGTCAGCTGGAAAATTGTCAGAGACGCCCAGCTTTGGTTCGGCCAGGTCAAGAAAGGCTCGATAAAGCAGCAATGACGAATTTGCTAACCAACGAAATATCTCAACATCGCGGCGGGATACATGTGCGGCACGCGGCTGTGATGCGATACCAAGGTCTGAATTCTCTATTTTAGATCTTTACTGGCTTTTTTGTTGCAGTTTCCTCGTTTTTGGCATGGTGTTGGCTGGCCTGTGTTATGGCTTTGAAATGACTTATAGCACACACACAGAAGCAAACGACATTTAACCAACTGTCTCTGCCAGAACATTTTTAGCATTCAAACATCCATTTCCATACTTTGCCAGGTCATTTCTGGTTGAATATCTATCCATTGAGAATAGGAGCTTCAGGTCGCGATGTCAGATCGAAGCGAGACTACAGTAACTGCATTAGTGTAGAGCCTAAGGTTATGTTCCTTGCGTAGGAGTTGCGGGGAAAGGTGGAGGGAGCAAAGCAACAGCAAGAAGGAGAGAGTCCGGGAAAAGACATTCATCTATCGCTGGAAAAGAATCTGACGTCCATTCGGTCAACTCTCCTTCTCCTCAAGCATCCCCGCGTCTCCCAATGCAATAATCGCCTGCAGCACCTTCCTATTCTCGTCTTCCCGTTCCTTCTCCACCAACACGTCCCACAGTCCCTTCCTCTTCACCACCACCGCCGCTGCTGCCGCTGGTGGTCTCGCCGCCCTGGGTGTCCGTGTCGGCTCGGCTGCTCCGGTACCTGTCCGGACATGACTAAACCGGCACTTCTCGCCGTACTTGCACCGTCGACCACCTCTCGCAAAAAAGGAGCAGACTCTTGCTCCTGCTCTTGCTGGTGGTGGTGGTGGTGGTGTTGTTGTTGTGGTTATTGATGTCGTCGTCGTCATTAACGATCGCACAGTAACGTCTTTAGGTTCAATTTTGCTGCTGAGTTCCTCTGGCGCCGAGTCGCTATCACTGTCAATATCGGAGTCGGAGTCGGAGTCGGACGAAGAGGTATCATCGTTGCTTGACGACGAAGACGTTGTGAGGTCTGGGTCCGAGGTTGCGGAGTCCCCATCGACAGCAGACTCGCCAGCTGTTGTCGTGCCCTTTACCTCGGCCTTGCTAGCTTCATCAATAGCAGTGAGCGTCCGCTCCGCCTTCTCTAGCTTGCGTCTTAGCTTCTCAGCTCGCAGCCGCGCTTGGGCATGTTGGTCAGTACTTGATGCTCGAACTGCCGTTTCCTTTTTCCCCGCGTCCGGCCCCCCTGCCGCTGATTTGCCCGATTTTTCTTTCCTGTCGCGCTCTCGCTGTTCCCTCGCCTGTCGCTGTGCCTCCTGCCTTGCCCTTCTCTCCTCTTCAGCCTTCTTCCTCCTCTCCTCTCCTTCCTTCTGCGCAGCCTCTCTCTTCGCTTGCGTTGGATATCGCCTACGCCGTTCCGCAATCCACGCTGCGATGTCTGCCGGTGTGCGCAGTGTGGAAACATTGCCCTTGAACTCAAATTGGATGTCTCCGCTTAATACGCCTGGCACAAATCTCGCCTCCTCGTCGCCATCATCCTCTGACTCGGATCCTTCATCTTGACTGGGTGTAAGGCCAAGGATGTTGGCCTTCTTTGGCTCTGCATGGGACTGTTTGGTTGTGGGAGGATGTATAGGTTTCGAGGAAAGAAGACCGTCAAGACTGATATTGAAGCCAGGCACCCCTAGTGGTGCTTGAGGTCGTGACTGGGTCTGTGTGCCATCGAATGCTAAGCCAAAACTCCGCTTGTGAGACTGATTAATTAGGTTCACCTTCTGATTCTGTGATGCAATGCCGGAGGAAGTCGACCGAGGCGAGTTCGGGATGTGAGCTGTTACACCACCGCTACTACCACCGCGTCCACGTCCGCGTCCATAGCCACGACCACGGCTCAACTGGAACGTGCCCCGCTGCCCATGCGGGAAGCCACGGCCCCGTGATGGAGCATTGTAGCTATCCGCACCTTGGCTGTGAAATTTTGCCGGAGGAGGCGGAGGCGGTGGAGGAAACGAGAAGGATCCTGACGGTCTAGACATTATTTATATCTGACTGAGAGTTGGCCAAGAGCATGTACTAGGCATATATACAGAAAATTTGTAACTTGTTGAGCACGACAGGCCAAAAGCTTTAGTAACGGGACATTATAGGCTGTACGAGGTCGATTGCCAATGGATGATGTCATGGTTGAATTTCACATCTTAAGCTCCCAGATCGGTCACGTGGACCGTGTTTTCCAGTTTGATGTCTCGCAAAGGTTTGAGCCGTCTGAGAAGCTGATCCATCAACATCAAAGTTGTCTTCACGAGATTAGGCCCAAGTAGCCTCAAATCTACATTTGCAACGCAACCTTCTGGCATTAGTGTGAGTACAGTGGGAGCTGGTCTTATAGTTATCGTAACAGCCTTCAGGATTCGGAAACAACCAGCCAGAAATCAACGCCACAGCTTGCGATCCGGGAACTTTAAAACCACGAGGCAATAATGCGCTATCACATGCATGCATGGTCAGCTGCCTCGATGCGAGTCTCATCTCCAGACTCGCAGAGATCTTAATGTTCTAGGGCACAGACAGGGCTAAAAGTGGAAATTGTGCATACGAAAGAGCGTTCTAGAGCGTGAAAGTGTAGCAGTGCTATGCTAAGTTTAGCTTAGTCCGCGTTGAGAAAACCTCACCGGATTCAAGACAACTCAATGACGGCACTCAGCCCTAATAAGCCAAAATTGCCGGGATTACCGTCTGGCCCTCGAGTGCCCAGGACACGTGGATGCTCGACGATTAACTCGAAGCAGGATGGGTGGGAGCCAGGAACGATCGGGCCAGTCGGAAAAAGCCTGCCAATCATCACTTCGTGCCTCTGCCCACAATTATGTCAAGATCATGAGAGGCTTCTCCAAGCTACCAAGACTGAGTAGACATGTGGCGTCGAACTAGTGACCACTTTTCGGTTGAGAGCTACGAGTTCTTCCAATGAGCTGGCAACTATGCTGAAGTCGCAAGCCAAGCATGGCAAATTTTGAGTCAATGTGCGGAGCAGGACAGCACCATATAATCCTGCACGATCATCAAGCTACCGGAAGTGACCTCGCACCTTCGAATCAATGCGGCCAGCGCTTTGAAAATGTTTCCGTCTTTACCTTCGTGGCTCCATTGGTACAGAAAGCCTTCTTATCGGGATCCCGCCACTTTCTCCAAGTCGGCCAATTCAGACATAGAAAATGGCTCGAGACCCTCATCCATCAGTTCTCTGTCTGACGCTGCCATTCCGGCGAACTTGTCCCTAGACTGCGTCCTTGCCAACAAGACATGTATGGACTTAAAATATTGAGGCGGCGTTCTTCCTTCATCACTAACTGTCCTATTTTCCTCTAGGTAGCCCCTTGTCCCTGTACGATTTCTACATGTATCTCAAACACATAGAAATGTCCCCTGAAAATCTGGAGTTCTACATCTGGTACGCACCCCTGTCGAGTAGTATACATTATCGTTCTAAATGCATGTACAGGTTCAAAGACTATGAGGCTCGCTATCACAAAAACTCACAATCCGATCTCAGCCAAGTGACACGATTGCTCGTTGCGCCTAACGGCACGAAATCTGCTTCCTGTTCCTACGCTGCCGTCCCAGCTGAGGAGAAAATGGAAGCAGATATGGATTCTGGTATTCCATCTAAACTCTCCACCGCAGTGGCAGCACTGACGAAATCTCAGATTTTCAACACTATATAGAGGCTTTGGTAACATCTCAGGAATCAAAGCGATGCTGGACGTTCCGGCCACGGTCCTCACAACCCTACGACAAGACTCTAACGCAAACTTATTCTAACCGAGAGGAGTTGCAAAACGTTGTCGCTTTGTTCCTTATGCCAGAGGCACCGAAGGAATTGAACATTCCACCCAGCGCGCGCAAGCAAGCACTCGCCGGTATTGCGACCTCAGATTCCCCAACCTCTCTAGCTCCTGTCGTCAACCACGTGTACTACCTCCTTCGCAACTGTTCGCATCGCAATTTTATCCGATTGGGCATCAAGAACGGAACATTCGAAACCCTATGCATGGTCACTATAGTCGGCATACTTTTTACGGCGCTTGGTCTACTGACTATGTTCCTAATTGCATTTGCTTCGCCTTCCATCCATCACTCATCCAGATGGCACGGACTTGCCTCTGCACCATTTTGGATTATTGGATTCTCCTTCCTCTTCGCCGGCTGGCGAGGGTCCTGCTTTCTCCTTTTACTTTTTTCCCGTCGCCAGGAGTTACCGTGGGAACGCTTGCAAGATAACAGCAGTACCAAATCGAACGGAAGCAGCCATTGGAGTTTGGTCAAGTTTGCAAAAAAATTGATGATTTTCGAACGAAAGATTCGGGTCAAAGATCAAGGACTCCGAAACCTGCAGCGGAAGATTGTGGTACAAAGCGTGGTTGCTTCTGTCATTGCCACCGCAATTGTTGAAGTCATATTTCTTGTCTTGCCGATCTGGAAATAATGTACACGTCCTGTGTCAGGTGCTGAATACCAGGGTATAGTTCTCCGGATGTCAGCGCCAGTCCAAGCCACATTAGGAACACTGTAAATGCGAAGACGGAACACAGCACGTGGTCTCTGAACCTCGGTTTAAGGAGGGTCGCTGAGACGGTAATAAATCGAATTCGATGGATGGTGAAGTGGCGCGACAACTACAGGACAAGACGAGTTGACACAATACATTTTCAAATGTCGACTGCCGCTTGACTATCATCTGGATTATCTTCGAAAACTACTTGATTATAATTGACGAAATGATGACTTCGTTCTATCCCCATCCCACTCATGAATTCAGCTTCACCAAGCCAGATGGCAAGAAGAAAGAGCGACGCTCATCTTGCTGAAGTCTTCTGGCTATTCAACGTGAGGTCACTCAGCGAAAGCAGTCAGAGAGAAGATCCCATGGAGAGGCCTTGGCGACAACTGCCCCAGGAATAAGGCTTCCGAGACTATCCATTCCTTTCTCGTACAGTAGGATGATGGACAGACAGGTAGATTCAGTTCGATAGCTCGACAGGCCTCCCACGCTCTCTTCGAACTGCTATTGTGAATCCACTGTTCCCTGTCCTCCTCTTCCTCTCATTCCACTCGTGTCTTCCCCTCTCCTCTCTTTTCTTCCTCAATGCCCTCTGCTGTCCTCGTCAGACGCCGGTGCGCCTGATACAATCACTCTCCATTCAGCATCAGAAAGGTATTAGACCCCATCTGGTCCCCTTCGCTGCAACACCCAACGGCTCCTTGATTATTTCTAGTGGGAAAGTCCCCGTAATACTCAAACCAACTTCCTTTCTCAACATCAGGTTCCCATTTTCAAGCATTCTAATGTAGCGTTGGACTTGCTCATTACATAGGCCTAAACAATGTGTTTGGTCGCTGCCGCAATTGAATGTTTGCAAAGCTTCTGGTAGATAGGAGAAAGTCCTCTTAGCAAGGTATGCTCTTTGGGAAGTATTCAGAAAGTGAGTCCGACATTCCACCAAAGGCGAAACTATTGTCCCCAAGTCAAGTCCTCATCCTTGGCATTGACAACAGGGGGCCATAGACCTTGGTTTGACTTTGCTGGGTATCCAAAAGCGTCGGGATTCGCTAAATGGCATTATACCATCACATGTCGCCGGTGAGCTGGCTTAAACGTGGGTACTCAAGTCATCGAGAGCCAAGCTCGGATACGAGTATGCCTGAGAAGCCTCTTGTCGCCCCCCACTGGCCGCATTCTTCCAGTCCCATCTTGTGATATGCATGTGGTCCGACGTGTGCAAAGGACTAGCAGCATTTCACCAATCTCAGTGCCCTTATTCAAGAGGATTCTAGATCCACTGAGATCATAAGCTGCAAAAAACCCTCTAAGCACCACCGAATGGTGGTTTTGAAAACCTTGACAGTAGTGTCGTCAGTCAAGAAAGTTCAATCTTTGTGGCGTTTTCAGCTGCTTCGTAAAGCTCGGGTTTGAGATTCATAATCCACAGCATGTCAAGCGCGTCAACAAGAGTAGCGGGCCGGCCAACGTCTAAAAGGGCCACGACCATCGCCGGGAATAGGAGACATTTCGTCTCGTATCCAAACCCTAGTTCTGTATGACTGCCAACACTGGGTTAATACATCTCTGATGTACTGTCTACGTTGCAGACAAACTCATTCCTGCCCGGCAGGTTCCTTCCCAACTCGATGCTAGATGGGCGGAAGGCGCTTTGGACGACCCCAAAGCAAAGGGGTCAGAATGCCAAACGGATAATGGATGAGAGGATGATTCCAAGGCGATGTCAAACTTGGGTGTGCAATGTAGACGCGGAGAGAAGAGTCGCGTGGGTCGACCAATCATCAGCCACTTGTCCCTCTCTGTCAGGCCTGGAACGCCAGTAGGGGAATCTTGCCAATCCCAGGCAAGATGCAGGCGTTCCAATAATATGTTCGTGTGTGTCATTCATGGCACTCTCATTGATGTTGACCTAAAATCAGCTGAGAGGCATCCGTGCGGGGGAAATATGGAGGATTCATCATCACAGTTGCGACCTGAGTGGTCTGTGAGAAGCAGAATCACGCAGTTGCGTGCAAAAGGAAACCCGCACCGAAGCCTTCATTACTATTAGAGATCAAAAGGAGGCGATGACAGGGCAGATAAATCAGCAAACAGACACCAGACTATCATTTCTTGGCATGCAGATGATAAATTGATCCCGCTCCCGCCCCCCTCCCTCCCCACGCTTCTGTCTCCGAATGGAGATATTTCGTTGCCTCCCTTTGCCCATGTGGTCAGAGGACGAACCGAAAGGGCTATCGGGGGACATCTTATCACCATTATAAGTTGGCTAACGAGAGTACCTCTGATCTTGATTCGAGAGCGCTGTAGGCTGAGAGCAGTAAGATATATCAAAAGAGAGTTGCAAAAGTGCGGTGGTGAACCACAATGCCGATTGGTTCAAATCGAGATCCGCAGCTCTTGAGATTAGGGGAGCACCAGGATTCGACTTTCTAATATGTATGGTGATGATGAAGATCCTAAATAGCCTGGAACGAAAGGGTATGCTACACGTACAGAAATGCCACAGGGGTGACTAGACGATTGTTGACGAGCTACATGCTCAGTGGACGGGCTCCTCTGGGTAAAGTCAAATAAGCGAGAAGGCTGTTCAAAGACGCAATTACCCTGCGCATAACCCAAATGAGGTTTTTGACAACATCAACCGATTTGAGGGATGCGCGAGTTCGCGACAGGTCGCATGAGATTAAAACAGAGTCGGCAAATGGTTGGAGAGCTGTTTGGGTTGGGTCAAAAGTCCACTTCGGAATATATCACTCTGCCTTGCTGGGGGACGGAGCTCCGGGTGTCCCCGTTATTCTTGCCGTCAATAAACGGTACCCGAGGCACTGTGTAGCCAGATCGTCGACCAGGGTTGCTACATCTGCATGAGCAGCCTCGGTCCCTCATGGTTGGGACAAAACAAGAACCGGAAGAAACAGAAGCCAAAATCAAGGTATGGAGAGAGCACCATGACCACAGGACACCAGACAGCAGTAATTACGGTAAAGTGCTGGTACTCCGATTACTCAACTCCGCGCCACATTCGGAACCTGGGGTTCCGCAGTTCGGATTGCGGTCCATCATACCCAAGCGTGACTGTTTAGCGTCGTAGTCAGGGCACCCATGTGGTTGTAATCAAAGGCGGTCCACTTTAAAAGACGTAGCTTAGTTAGTCTAGCAAGTCGTGAGTGTTATTCATGCAAGTGACACCAGGGCTAAAATTGATTAGGGAATGATGATCGCCGCTCCTACACTATCGTAGCTGACGCAGAGCCTTGCATTTGAGGGTCAGATCTGCACGGAGTTGCGGACCGAAGGCTCGCCACGAACGGATGGACAGAAGCGAAAAGCAGGAGTTCAAGGCCGGCCAATAATTTTGTGTATCTGCTAACTGGGCTGACTGTGACATGAGCTGAACATCGGGTTCGGCGACTGCAGTCAGAAAGCTGAATTTAGAAGGGGAATCCACGTCGCTAGACATAAGTCTCCACTCTTATTGCTTCGTGAAGTATTAAGGTACAACTCGTGTCAGAAGGGATATTGGCCGATAATCGGAGATTGGCTGATATCGGAGTCGGTCGCCAAGAGCAGAGTTTTCTCACCTATATATAGCTGCTCCTCCTTCTATAGCCTGCAATCCTCATACGAGTTCTTCCATTTGGCGCTGGCCGCCCTAGGCCACTTTTCGTTTGACAACTCGTATGATGAGGAATTGCTCCACCTGCTTGAACAGGATGAATTTGGGGAGAATTGATCAGTACGAGTGCAGAAAATAGATGATCTTGTCTTTTTCTATGAAATGAGAGGCGCCTTGCTCCGTATATCTACTGTGAGATCGAAACGGGGTAGCAGGGTCGAAACGAGTGTGAGACGACTGCGAGACGTCCGTTGCATCACTGACCTGATCGGGTCTAGTGTCAAATGAGTGACGATTCCCTCTGACATGAAGCTTGTGTCGATCAGATCAAAAAGCGACGTACAACGTGGCGCATAGCCAATCAACACGCGCCCATTGATTGACACAGACTATACCACGTTTCCACGTGGATTTGAGACAGGCAAAGAAGTGCAGGAATTCCAACTGCTCAAGAAAGCCCAATGTCTTCAAAAATTCTGAACGTCATCTCCTTGACCGGCGGACACGACTTCTTGGCATCCATTCTTGTCAGCGGCAGTCTACTGTGTGCGAGACGGAGCTTGGTCACGTGAACCACAATTTCCGATATCGGTGCACTAAACAGGTGGCAGATACACCGTTGCCCAGAATAAGCGACGCGACCAGAGAGCAGATGATCGGCCTAAGGTAAGTTCCTCAAATCGGAAGAGGATGTTTTGCATCTCAACAGGGCCCCGTGAGATAGGATGGTTCGTCTGACGACAGTGCTGACTTCAATGACGAGAACGACGATTCCAATCCCGGAAACCACCACGTCTTTGAAAGAGATCCTGGCAACAACGTTGATCAGCAGTATGACGCGTCCTGGATGACGACAGGAGATGTGAACTTCTCTTTTGGGTATACATCGGAGCCTATGAATTGGGACTCACTAGATTCATGGCATGGTGTAGATATGATGAGTCCCAATGAACAGGCCACCAGCTATGTGCCTGGCTCGCTACCTCATTTCATGGCTGGCAGCTCGACGGCACGCTCCGAATCGGTCAGTGCGACCAACGTGTTCGGTGGTTTCACCACTTTCTTTCCGTATGGTAACGTCGCCGCGACGAATTGGGGTATGGACATGAACGTTGATCCAACTGATTCTCAAAATCCAATGTCACCTGAGAGATGGCTTTAATGCCGGGTTTGACCCCGAACAATCGGAGTGAACGAAGGAGTTACTCAAAACAACTGTCTAGGACTAGAGTCCAATAGGGTTGAAGCGAAATGAAACCTTGACCGCTCCTCCATTTTCAATTATCTACACACTTTGAGAACTTCAAGCTTCACAGAAGATCGATAGCTGAATACATCGTGTTCAGCATGCTATTGTGGCGGATCAAGAGCAGACAATGCGTGCGGAGCAATTCAAGAACCACATTCATGATCCTGCTGGGACCCTGGTCCCTTTTATACCCGTCATGACCATGTTCTAGAGTGAAATCATAGACGGTGATCATTCCTGAAGGGAAGGTTGTGGTGATTATCGAGTGGGGCAATAGCGGACCCGAGAATGGAGATAAGGTCTTGGAGACCATGATCTCATTCCATCCTGGTCTCCTGTTGTTCCAAGACCCGCCGAGTAATCGTTGGTGCGTCTTGATTCTCCTGTGGTCTGTCCGATGGCGATGATGTACTGCTGGGCCCTCTCAGTTGCGAGTACCATACCATAAAAGAGAGTTATTCCTCGTGGGCTCTCCAAGAGTTAAAGGGCCGCCTAGTCACAAGTGGCATGGTTCCGACATGCTGACCCTTTCATTTAGTGTTGCTGAACCAGCTCGGTCTGGAGAACAATGCCTTTGATGGAGCGTCGCCTTTGTACTTCAGGGGCTCGCCTTAGGGTCCACCTAATGCGGTCAGTGGGTCAGCGAGAGCATGACAATGAGGTGCCATTCGGATCAATTCATGATGAATTATTGGGCATTCCGGATCCCATTATTCGTGCCTGTAAATGTCGGGGACGTAGATTGAAGAATGCAGAATTTTAGGTGGAGTCTCCTTTCGGAATAAGTTCACGAGTGGCTCTTGGCTTGGCGCTGCAATAGAGCTATTTTGTTGGTTCATGTAAGCTACTGTACCCAATTTCATCTATTATTTTCCTTCTAACTTATGATTTACCTAAAGAAAGGGCATGCGTCTCGCTAACAGAAACACCCCAATCACCATTGAACTCCGGAACCCACCAACAAGCAAAACAGGTACAACAGGCCAATAAAAAGAATAGAAAGGAGAAAAATGTTCATCCTAACCACCATCTCCGACCTCGTCTCCCTCCCACCACACACGCTGTACAACCGCGACATCGACAACCTCACTGAGCGGCTCAACAGCAAATATGCCAACCGCGTACTCCCGCGTGTGGGGCTCTGTATCTGCCTGTACGACATCATTAACTACTCAGACGGCCTGGTGGGCGCCGGGACGGGGAATGTCAATGTCAATGTGGAGTTTCGGCTGATCGTGTTCCGGCCATTTAAGGGGGAGATATTGACGGGGGTGATTAAGCGGTGTACAAGGCAAGGCCTAGAGGTGAGTGTGCAGTTTTTTGAGAATATCAGTGTACCGAAGCGGATGCTGTTTGAGGGGACGGTATTTGAGGAGGAAGAGAAAGAGGAGGTCGGCAGCAAGGGGAAAGGGACATGGGTGTGGAGGAGTGACGAGGCCGAGTTGTGGTTTGATCAAGGGACGGTGGTGAATGTGAGGGTGGAGGTGGAGAAGTGGGGCGAGGAGCGGAGTGGTGGGCTGGAGGGGGAGCCGGGTTGCGAAGGGAAGAAGGCTGGTGGGGGCGTGAGTTATAGTATAGAGGCGAGTATTATGGAGAGTGGACTGGGGGGTTTGGATTGGTGGTGAGAAGGACAGAAGGAAGAGCAAAGGTTTGGAAAAGGGGAAATGATGTGAAATACGTGGTCTACATACTCCTGGCAAGGTGGGTCCAGGAAACTCCTCACTTGGGAGACGGCTCTCTGTGGTCTATTATCATCACCATCATCATCACCGAGCGATGAGGCTCTATCTCTTCAGCACAGCGACAATTATCACGCCCTACCATTTACACCGTTGGTGATCTTGGGTCTAACAACGGCTTTTTCCAAGGCCTGCATCACGTCCTTTCTCAGATCATCGGCGTCCTCGATGCCGCAGCTCAACCGGACTAAGTCATCATACACGCCAATGGCCTCTCTTTGCTCCTTTGGGATACCAGCATGCGTCATAGCACTAGGGACCTCACACAAGCTTTCGACCCCACCCAAGCTCTCAGCCAAGACAAAGATCTTGGTGTACTGGCAGAAGCGTTCGGCGGCGGCATGACCGCCCTTCAAGCGAAAGCTCAGCATTCCTCCGCCCAAACCACCCCGATGCTGTGTTATGGCAATGGCCCGCTGCTTATGGGAGGCTAGGCCCGGGTAGTTGACGGCAATGACATGAGGAGAGGACTCGAGGGCGGTAGCGACAGCTTGCGCGTTTTTGCTGGCTTCACGGGCTCTGAGATGTAGAGTCTTGACGCCGCGGTGGGCCAGCCAGCAGTCGAATGGCGAGGGGACGGCGCCGATCGCGTTCTGCAGGAAGCCAAGCCGGTCCTTCAGTTCATCTGAGTTGAATGCGGCAACACCCATGACGACATCGGAGTGGCCATTGATGTACTTGGTGACGGAGTGCACGACAATATCGGCACCGTGGTCGAGCGGGTTCTGAACATAGGGCGAAAGGAAGGTGTTGTCTACGACGACCAGAATGCCATGCTTGTGCGCAATCCTGGCAACGTGGCGGATGTCGACCAAGCTCAGCGTAGGGTTGGACGGACTTTCAATCCAGATCAATTTAGTTTGCTCGCGAATCAGCTCCTCGACCGAGAGCTCAATGGAGGGTGAGAAGGTGACTTCGACTCCATGGGCTAGCGCTACTTTGGTGAAATATCGATGAGTGCCGCCGTAGACATCGGAGACTGAAATAACGTGAGATCCGGCGGCCAAGGACTGCAGAATGGTGGCCGTGGTAGCGGAGCCGGACGAGAAAGCGAGGGCATGACGGGCATGCTCCAGGGCAGCGATGGCTTCTTCGAAGTTGTCCCTGTTTGGGTTGGCGCTGCGTGAGTACTCATACCGACCAATTGGTTTGCCGACGCTGGTCTGAGCAAAGGTGGTAGAAAGAGAGATAGGAGCAATGACAGCGCCAGTGGTCGGGTCATGGGGCGAGCCAGCGTGGACGGCCAACGTGCCAAAGTTGTGGACAGGGGAAGGTGCACGAGTGGGAGTGTCAATGGCGCCGTCATCGCCAATGAGGATCCGCTCGTGGGGCTTGAGGGGCCGCGGGGCAGGCGTGGGGTCTTCAATGGGGTTGATCATGTTGTGCTACTGTTATACAGAAGATGGTGAGATGACGAGTTTCTGTAGACGGAATCACGTGTACGTTACAAGAGAGACAATATATAGCTTTTAACATGGTCAGCGTACTCTGAACAATTACTAAGTTGGTGGCGATCGATCAAGTAGATGGCGTGCTCAATGGTCCAATGACGAATTGTCGCCGAATGCGTCGGTAAATTGATGACAAAACAGGAATATACTTTGGGGAAAGAGTACGCACATCCTTGCACTATCTGCCGGGACTAAACTTCCCTGGTAAGTCAAGTTCTACCTGGATGAAAGGAAGGCTTGGAGGACTACACATCTGTGACAAATATTGGAGGGATTTGTTTTCAATTCATTCTGCTTCATTGCTTCTATGCTTGCCCACGCATATCTACCGATGACGCCATGTGATGCTCATTCACCCGAAATACTTCCTGAATGCTTCGTAGATGCTAAAGATGATGGCGCTCGACGGCGCTGCTCTGAACACGGTGATGCCACACCCTCTATAGAAACCCCTCAGCCCTGACTTGCGCCACAGTGTCTTAGCCGTGGACGCAAACGTTGCTTTTGCTTTTCCTCCGCCGACTTCCTCCACTTGCATGCGGCTTTTGATGGTGTCTGCTGGATAGAAGGCGAAGTTGTAGGTCATGCCGGCCGCTGCACCAGCCGTCATCTGCTGCCACACTTTGACATCATCGATATTGTTGACAGAGGCGTCAAAGCGCACGTAGAGCAGCTTCACGCCTTCATACGAGCCAAACCATGCGGCTGACCCTCCTGTCTCACGAATAAAAGTGCCCAGCTGGCCGCGCCAGAAGCCCAAGAGGCCCTGGGTGCGGAAGATATGGCTGATGATCTGGACAGGGCCAGGCGGCTTGGTGACAGCATAGCTGAGCTGAGCCGGTGCGGGCGAAGTGCTGGCAGGTACCTGCATTTTGCATTTGACTAGCTCGATCGGAGTGAGAGCCAGAGAGGTGAATGCTCCCGAGGCAGCTCCACACAGCACCAGCTGCGAGAAGGGCAGCTGGAGCTTGCCCTGTTGTATTCTTTGTTCTCTGAGGCTGGGTGAGACTGAAACTATCATGTTCTGGGCCAGGCGGTAGCTGAAGAAGAGGCTCGAGATCTCGACGGCAGCGCCAATCAGCGGTGCAGAGAGACCGCGGTACAGTGAGACTAGAGGCCCTTCAGGGGAGCGAAAGGCGGCAGCAAAGGCATCGAGCGGGCCATCCAGTATCGGTCGCCCAGACCCTGTCGACTGGGACTGGAGGCGCACCTTGACCGTGTCGAAGGGATACTCAACGAACTTGCCGAGCACGCCTGCGATAGAGCCGTAGAGGATGTCTTTGGCGGCTTCGACGCCCTGGTTTGGCGCGGCGGGAGACCCGTCCATGCTCACCGCCTTGTCGAGGATGGTGTAATCGGCGCCATCTTGCAAAGAGGCCATGCGGGCGGCCGACCAGAAGAGTCACACAAGCGGCAGATTATCGCGGGAGTCGCATGGTGCGCAGGTTAGAGAGCGTGGTCTCGGCGTCGAGTGTAGGCACGCAGCCCTTTAATGGCGGTCTTAGGCCTCTTCAGGACTTTATCGCAGTCGACGGTAACCAAATGAGAGCGAAAGCGTTGGGAGCAAACTCAGAGTCTAATGCACATGGGATCGCAAATTTTCAGGTGTCGCAGTCTTCGGAAAGTGCGGCAGTGCCCGCGAGGCACACGGGCGCTAAGATTAGATTAGATTAGATTGCCAGACTTCGACCTCTGGACTGGGATCAGCCCGAACTTACTGTACTTGAGTCGGGGTTCTATCAAATATACTGTAACTAGAGTGATATGCTGGAACCCTGCAGAAGGGGCTCTGCTCTTGTGGTAAGGTCTTGCTCTGAACTGGACCCTGATCTGTGTGCTATTGTACTGTATGATCCGACCATACTGTAGTAATGCTGCAAATTCAGTGCCTTAAGAATAGAAGTCTGAACGATCTCCATAACTGTTACATGAAGACTGAATCGGGATAGATCAAGCTATTACTGAAGAGGCGTCATCATCATGGAACAGAGACTTGATGCTGCTGATCAGGATCGACACAAAAATCCACTTTTTTAAAGTCCATCAGGTGAAGACTCATATTGTTGCGTAGAAAGGAAGCTAGTTAGATCAATGAATAGGCCACGGGTTATAATTCTTTGTCTCTGAGTATAATGAGCAGTTTCAGACCAGCTTATTAGGTAAGTTATAGCTGAGTGTATATCAACTTGAGTGGAAGTCCGAAGGCCAGAGCAGAAGAAAGTTTTCGTAACTTAACCCTAAACCTAACATGGGTCTCCACACCTCAAGTTCTGCGCAAGCACCTTTGGGGCTATTTTATCTGGCAATTGTGCATTTTCAATAGATTTGCCTGCACTTTGACCATGTCTAGTAGTACTGCTATAGCTGATGAGCCCAAAACACTTGGGCTGCGGAAGAATGGCAAGTCCCCACTACATCAAGTCCATGCGTTTCACCAGAGATTGACTGATCAAACAGGCAAGAATTGGCATCAGGCAAAGAAGGCATTCCGCCCAACAGCAGGGCTGACTGTGTACGAGAAGCGGAAGCGCTTAGATCAGGAGAAGCAGGCCACTAAGGCCCGGGAACAGGAAATAAAAGAGGAGGCCAAGCAGGAGCGGGACAGGAAGATCCAGGCAATCAAAGATCGCAGGAAGGCCAAAGAGGAGAAGGAGCGATACGAGAAAATGGCGGAGAAGATGCATCACAAGCTGGTCGAACGGCGGAAACGTAGAGAGAAGAGGAATAAGTTGCTGAAGAGCTGAATGACCAGGATGGTTTTGATTGAAATGAGAAGACTTCTTTTCTACTTTGCAACTATGAGAGAAGAGTCGGAGCATCAACACCAACAGACAGTAAACAGCCTGCCTCCTTTTGCTGGAAGCCTCTGATTAACAGAGAGGTCCTAAAATTCTGCTAGCAGCAGCCAGCAGCAGCCAACCAGCATGAGCTGTGGCTAAGAAACAGCCTCAGCTTCACCGCGGGAGACAGTGTATGGCTATTGGATTAATCGAAACCCAGTCAACGCACATTCTGCCAGCCTTATCGCTCTGGCAACAGCCACACAATGGACAACGGTACCTTTGAAATTTTCCGCCTTGCTCCCACTTTCACGCCCCTCTATTCAATTCTCGGTGTTCAATATCTACTTGGCCTTCACACCCTTCACCTTCTGCCGACCATGTCCAAGTTGTCTCAGTTCCATGGTGATGGCCCAGCTACGGTTTCCAGTACACAGGCGCCGCAGTCTGTGCCATTGGAGTTGTAGACCTCTGAAGAGATACTGGATATCGAGCGTCGTACCGCTCACTGGTTCAGATATGGCAGGGCTCGACTCCAAGAGAAGTGTAAAGAAGACCTAGGCACTCATCTCAGCCTCACAGTTGAACAGCTGCCAGAACTCATGGTGATGCAATTAAAGAGGCAAGTCAACGGGTTAGCCACGACAATAGCTCTGGGTTACGGTTCGAGGTTGGGACAGCAACTAGAAGCACGTAAGGCGCGAGAAGTGGCCGAAAATCGCTCTCATCCTCTGTCATCAAGTAACGACGACCCTTTCCGCCTCGTTTACCCCGCCGTTTTCCACCCGCAAGCCTCCCACCCCCCTGTTGGAAGCTCGATCCCCATACCATCATCCTTATCCTGCTAAGGCATACCATTCTCCTCCTATTCCAGTCCACAGTCCTCGGCCTATTCAACCTCGACCTATTCAACCTCGGCCTATTTCACAGGCATTCTATTCGGTGGTATCCTATCCAACTTGGTCCCGTTGAGACCTGCAATCCTCGCCTTGCTCAAAGTTACCACCCAGAGCATTCCACCTCCATGGAGCCGGCAGCGTCTGGTGGCCATGGCACGGCGCCTCGAGGTCTGACAAAGCCAATCGGTGATGCTGCTCTCAAAGCTGACAGAAAACTAGACAGCGAGACCGCTCAACTCTCGATTCATGAGATAGGTATGATAACCAACGCGACTGGTTTTCTATACAGCTCGAATCGGCTGGGCCATCAGCTGCAGAGTCTCAACCAAGTTATGGAGGAGAAGGAAGATCACAACTACCCCCAACTCCTGGGCATCACGTCCATCAAGCTGAGATGGCTATGGCAGATGTGTTAGGCTGCGCAACAGGTCTGGTGCAGCTCAACACCACCTTGAACAAAAATGCCGATCAAGACCAAGTGGTGGCAGCAGTCCAACTGATCAACACTTGTGTCCAACTAGTGATGGAACAAGCTACACAATACATCCGCGCTTAGATGATTTGCGTCGCTTGTCCGGATGCTCGCTGGCCTCTGGTGAGTCGATCTGCGTTGAATTCTATCATCGGTTCTGTACCGCAAAGGCAGCAATCATGAAGCGAGACCAAGTTGCTCCACCAGGTCAGGCCAATGTCAGCAACACGCTTACCATGACCAGAGTGGAGCTCTGGGCCGCGTTGGTTTTTCCGCAGGAAGTGTTCGCAGGTGAGCCTACCTGATACTACGTGGGTCGTAATACAATCAAAATGAGTTGCCTGGTTGGTCAACATGACTTGCCCATGACACGGTGCTGTCTGCAAACGCTCAAACCCATTCTTGCTGGGAGTCTATTACGCATTCTCGAAAAAGGAGGTGGAACTGCTAGCAAGATTGAGGGCGTGAACAGGTGAATACGTTGAGCCTCGGTCTTTCTGGGCCTATCAATGAACCCGAGGGCCCTGATGAGCAGCCCATCAAGTCGAATATCAGTAAAATTGAGTGGAAACTCTCTTATGTTTCCATTGATTGTGGCACAAGGATGAGTAAAATTTGGCGCGAGGTTGCGTGCACCATGACGCTCCGTTGATGACGCTCCTTCTAGAATGAGACAGCTCACCCCACACTGTCACCCTTGACTCACTTCACTCACCTCACTCACTTCACTCACCTCACTCACCTCACTCACCTCACTCACCTCACTCACCTCACTCACCTCACTCACCTCACTCACCTCACTCACCTTCATGCTCAACTTCCATCCTGCCTTCTCTGCCCTTGCAGCCACTCAAGGTGACGGTCTATATTTGGTAGGTACATTCGGCGTAGCATGATTGGTGCCTTGACCAACAAGGATAGATGCACAGGACTCTAGAGTGACGTCATTGCCTCATGGCTTCATTGCTTCCTGCCTTTTCGTTGGACGTCAGCCATACCATGTTGAGCCCAGGGTATTGCCCGGCTGTACTCGTAACGGTCCACATACCATCCCGCATACGTTCGTGTCCTCCACACTTCGATCATGTCTTTCAGACTTGCCATGCCGCAGGGCGATCGGGTTGACAGCCCCGCCGTCTTCCACACGCGTTCCCATTCGACACCCGCCCATAGCCCTTCACCACCCGTCCACGACACCGACGTTGAACCTGAGTCGAATCCGGATCCTAATCTGGAAGCGAGATCAAGGTCTAAATCCCCTAAGCAGCACAGCCACGGCCGCTCGAGGTCAGATGTTCATCTTGGCCAAGGGCTGCCTACGGAGGCAAGCACCGACGCTCCTGGGCCTTTGGACCGGGGCGAGAAGGAGAGGCAGCTCCATTTACCTCTCTCGGGGAAGCAGCTTCCTCATGTGCATTTACGTGGACGCATGGAGAGCATAATGCCCGGCACAAATACGTACAGCGATGCGGACGGACGTCCGCGGCTACGTCGGACTCTCGGCCATGAGAAGACAGACTCGTTGCCCAACCTTGTGGCAGGGTTGAGGAAGGAGGGTGAGCGGAGAGCCAACGCCGATACGGACAGATACGGCCATAGCCACGACATATTGTCCAGCAGGATGTCGGCAAAAATGTCGGCCAAAATGATGACTTCCAGGGTGATGCCAACCAGTCGTGATCCAGTCACGGGCGAGAGCAAACCGCTAGTGGTGCCAGGGGTCAGTGAGCGGGTGGGCCCGCAAGAAGTAGAGAAGAAGAATACGATTGAGGAAGAGCTTGAAAGGGCCGATAGGCTGCGAAGGCAGCGTCGCTTTACTACCACAGCCGCCGACGTGGCCAAGAAGGACAAGGAGATCGAAGAGGCCGAGATAGAGATGGGCGAGCGCTTATATGATGTCAATTCCACGGGCATGGACATGACCAGATGGCTGGACTACGCCTACTACAACTTACTCGAGAAACTGGGTCATGTGGTGGACACGATTCACAGCTTTCAGAGTCTGGCTCAGCAGGGCAAGCAGCTGATTGCCCATTTTGATCATGAGTCCGAGCGATTGGATGATGAGATGACTAGAAAGATTGGCCGCTTCACCAAGGCCTTTGGCGAGAGAGAGGCCAGGCTGGGAAGGCTGGAGGCCAAGGGCAAGGAGCTGGGTGCCAAGGCCGCGGAGCTGGGTAGAAGACTGGAGCAGGCAAGGGTAGCAGTGGAGGATTGGGAGAAGAAGGAGGATAAATCCAAGCAGGTGTGGAGCAGGTTCTGGATCGGCGTCCTCTGCATGTCGGTGGTCGTCCTGCTCATTGTTTTCGTCGTCACAGCCTGGAGGGAGCTCGGCTTTCTTGGCGATCCGATCAAGGCTGGTGGGCTAGGGCTTCCACCTGGTGGTCGCCATAATACCACTCTGTCTCTGGGTCTGGGAAACAATATCGGGCTGCAGTTGACTGGAGCACAGCTTCCTGATGAAGTGAGGACTATCTTGCAGGATATTGAGGGCAGAAACAGTAAGCAAAAAGGATTTGTGGTCAATCCAGTCGTGGCTACAGATGACAGCGGAGGGGCAATAGACTCTAGTAAGGATGATGTCCGACTACATATGCTGGATGAGTTGTGAGTAGAGAAGAAAGTGCCATGTTCTCAGGTCTCATCCATCTACTGATAAGTCATAGCACAATACAAATTAAACACTAAGCCAAAGTTAGAAATCCTGGGCCACCCGGAGAAACAATAGTCCGTGCCAAGCTGCGACTGCGAGTCGCGTGGCGTTGAACACAGCGGCATCAAACAAAGGCCACCACCACTGTTTTTCATCAGTTTTGTTTGCCTTTCCATCACCAGTTGCCTTCCTGCCCTTAATCATCCTCATCTACACTCTGTTATTGAGTGTTGTTCTTTCTATATCTGCCTCTGATCTTGTAACAGTGCCCGTTACTGCCGTTACCACTGTCTGAATCCCCCTTAGCCCCCGGCTGCCCATTGTCATCATTATGGCCGATTTCGACGACAGTAACGCTCGTTATGACGGTGGGCAACGCCCCTCAAAGCCTTCTCAACCACGCTGATTGATGTCTAGATGCCTATGAGCGACGGGATCGATCTGCCTCTCCTCGTGGCGACCGTGATGAGCCCGCTCGCAGCCGCTCTCCCAACGGCCGAGACAGAGCGTATGTGATGCATCCATTATTGGCCGTTTCCATCACTGTCCAGTCTGATTCTGACCTTGGCCCAGCCCACCGGCTCCTGCAGGTGACCTTCGTGCCAAGATCGACGACGAGGAGGGCGCTGCCAACACCGGCTCCAACTTGTTCGTGACTGGCATCCACCCGTCGCTCAGTGAAGCGCAAGTTGCTGAAATGTTCGAACGCTACGGCCAAGTTGAGAGCTGCTCCATCATGGTCGATCCCCACACCAAGGAGTCACGTGGCTTTGGCTTCGTCAAAATGGTCACTGCCGAAGAGGCCGATGCGGCACGGGAGAAACTACAGGGCGAAGTGATCGAAGGCCGTACCCTCAGCATTGAGAAGGCCCGCCGTGCTCGTCCTCGAACTCCCACGCCCGGCAAGTACTTTGGTCCTCCCAAGAGAGGTAGGCAGCCACAATCACACCCAAACACGGTTTGCTTTGCTCATTCTAACCCTTCAACAGGCGATCACCGTGGCGCACCACGAGGCGGCTACCGTGATCGCTATGACGACCGCCGAGGCGGCTACGGTGGGGGCTATGGAGGTGGCTACGGAGGCAGACGAGACGATTACCGCAGCGGTGGCCGCTACTACGATGACTACGACAGACGCGGCTATGGCAGCAGCAGCGGCGGCGGCGGCGGCAGACGCGACTACCGCGATGACGGCCATGGTGGCGGTAGTGGACGTATCGACCGCTATGAATCTTCTCGTCGTGAGGACGGCTACGGCGGCGGCGGCGGCGGCGGCGGTAGCGGCAGCGTCGGTCGTGGTGGCAGCTACGGTGCCCGTGATGACTACGGCGCTCCTCGTGAGCGACGTGGCGGCGGCTCTGGCGGCGGCTACTATGATCGAGACGGCGGAGACCGTGGCTACGGCGGAGCACCTCCTCTTCCGCGAGACGTGCCTCCTCGCGGTGAGGCTTACAACGACGGTGGCCGAGACTATGCACGTGGCGGTGGCAGCGACGACCGATACGGCGCCCGATAGAGAGCTAGCCACCAGGCATCGCGATCTAGAAGTTTGCTTGTCGCCTCAGTTCTACCTACAGCCCAAAGCTAGGAAACCCAATGCATTTGTGGACGACTTCTCTGAGCAATACATTCATCAACGCCGACAGCAACGACACCCAAATTAATTGATCGATCTATCCTGGACGGGCAGCGTGCGAACGGCCGTCAATGTCAAGATGCGACGCGGATAATCTCAGTGGACGGCATGGACTTTTTTTCTTTCTTTTGTTTCTGGGTCACTTGGTCACATCGGCGGCGTGATCACTCAGTGTGCAACGAAAAGCGGCTTTCCATCTGGTTGGCACCCACGGGACGAAGCTATTCGGTTGCGCACTTTTCGAGTTGGCGACTCAGGCCCAAAGCTGCGGGCCTGACATACAACTCGCATGTATCACAACAGCCACATTTCCGTTGATTGCTCGGATCGCGCGCGAGAGAGTCAGACGGCATGTTTCGTCTTCGCCTTCGGCCCTGCGCTCGCACAAACACGCACAAGTTCTGTTTCAGCTCGGTAGTCAGCCTTCCTTCCTGCACTCGCACTCGCACTAGTCAGCGACAGGGGCTCTGCCACGCAATCACGCGATCCAGTTGCCCATAAATCACAGTACACTCCCAGTATACTGCGCCCATCGTCCCGCCATGAATCGTCAGTAGTTCGACTCGCTTTCAACTTTCGCTTGCTCACACCCAAGTACCTCATCCTTCTTTGTATCAGTACCCTGTATCGAACACCAGCCAGCACATCAGTCAGCGTTGTACATCCATCTCTCTCGCCGCCGTCGCCATCGCTATCGCCATCGCTGTCGTCGTCTGTCTGTGCAGTCGCAGGTATGTACGTCTTCCATGTGGCACTTGCTAACAATCTTTTCTTTCCCTAGGCTGGGCGCTCCCCTGCTCTTTTTTTTTCTTTTCAGGTGAGTACTCATTTTTCCCTTATACCATGTCTTGTTCGTTTTGTATAAGTGGGGGGTAAGATGTCAGTTGCTAGTACTCAACTCCACTCTATACTGCATGCAGTCTCTATCTCTTTTTTTGATGAGAATGATCGAATGCCATGCATGTGTGACCAAAAAAATAAGGCTGTCAAGTGATAAGACAAGACAAGACAGGTAAGTCAGCTAGCCAGGCAATTTTTTTTACTTTATATATTTCTGTGTCGCGCATGCTCACATGCCCATATACATACATATATATATATATTTATGTACCATAGTCAGTACCAGTGTGTGTGTGTAGGTACATGATGTAATTATCTATGTAATTGTATATGACTATACATTGTCAGAAAGAGGAATGGAAACAGGAACCAGGGATATGGAAATGTGGGGTGTCCTTTCTTCCTTCTTGCCCTCTTGCCCTCTTGTTTGGTAGTTAGTAGTAGTCACTAGTCACTTGATTTCATCACTTGGTTCATCACCAGTTAGTAGTACACTGTACACTGAATGCTTGCTTGCTTGCTTGCTTGCTTGCTTGCTTTCTCCAGTCAGTTTGCTCAAACACTGCTCAATCACCTTGATCACCACTACTGTTCCATCATCCCACCCTAAAATATCTGACTGCTCCTTTGCATATCCATCCACCATACATATCAACATATCTCTGTCAGGCTCACTAGCTCTTATCTTTAGTGACTGATATGACCTGATGATGACGACGACGACGACGACTACTACTACTACTTTTCTTTTCCTCACTTCTTGCCGGCAAACCAGGACATCTGGGCAGCGGCAGCGGAGGAGACATTGGACGGCCTCACCAAGCCGAAACCCGAATCCATATCCAAGAGCACCTTCAAGGCATTGCGACAGCGGAGATACGGCAGCGGGGCTCTGGCTTCTCTCAGGCCGACACTGGGATCCTTTTCACTGCCAAGGCCGGAATTGGCAGCAGAATCGTCACTGCCATGAAAGGGAAGGAGGTTGTTGAGGACCTCGTAGGCGGCAAGGGTGAAGCCGAACTGCGGCGAAGAGCGAAGGATGCGGGCGGGCCCACCCTTGAAGAAGGCGCGGAAGCCCTCGTCGTGGTAGATTTTGCGCGCGCAGTCGCGGATGCCGGTGTACGTGGTGTCACCCTTGCGCGCTTCGACTTGCAGGCGCGTCTTGATCACGTCAAACGGCGTCGTCAGGTAGGCGGCCGGCATGCCAGCGATAGCGCCTGCGGTGAGCAGCTGCAACACTCCGAGTTTCTTCTCGGGCGACTCGCCGAACAGGTCGCGCTTGAGGTGGTTGTAGGTCGGGAAGTAGATAGCTGAGAAGGGCACGTCGCGGCACAGACAGGCGCCCGCTCCCTTATACAGGCCCACGATTCCGAGATTGCGCACGATCCACATGGCCGAGCGGCGGGGCACCGCGTCTGACCTTTTGGCGAGCTCTCCTTGAACTTGCAGTCGGATCTTGACGATCTCAAGTGGATTGGTGAAGACCTGGTTGTAGGAATGTATGTGAGTCGATAGCCAGCAAGCGAAAGAAGGCAGAGAAAGGAGAGGGAAAGGGGTCAACGCACAACTTGACAGGCCCCGGCCGAAGCACCGGCCAATATCTCAGCGGGCAGGGGGATGGCGCCGGTCTTGGGATCGGTGAAGTATCCTCGCACCAGGTCGTTGACGGTCAGCTTGATGGCCTTCTCTGGCGCGACACCAACCAATTGCGGCAAAACGCCCGAGTACAATCCGCGGATACCTTCATTGCGGAACACTTTCTTGGCACAGTCGATTGAGTTGAGGTATAGGCGCTCACCAGGCCGAGTTGAGCGCTGGTTCTGCATCCGGGTCTTGACCAGGTCGATGGGGTAGACCATGAAGGCACCAAAGGCGCCGGCGATGGAACCGAGAGCGAAGTGATGGATGGGCTCGAGGATGCTGTTGAGCAACGACCCGGCCGCACCTGCTTGCGCTGGGTCTTCAAGCGGCCCAGGCTTGGTGGCTTGCCAGCTCGCGTCAAAAACCTTTTTGAAGTCGTCCAGAGACAGCCGGCCGGTGTCAGAGTCGATCCCGGCAAAGTGGAAGAGCACATCAGCTTCCTTCGGCGTGATTTGGGAAAAGCGCGTAAGGCGGGCACACTCGTTGAGGAACTCGGTGCGGTCTGTGCGGCCGTCGGGAGACTTGTGGGTGACGTTGCGGATGACGAGCTCGAGGAGGTCCATCTCGCGCATGAGGTTCTGGAAGGCGCGCACATCGGCATAGGGGATCTTAACACCGGCCGAGATGTGGGATAGCGTGGGCAAATTGGCCAGCACATGGTCGGACAGCTTGTGGGCGGCCGTGGCAAGGATAATGGTGCGGAAATGCTCCGGGTCGATGTAGCCGTCTTTGTCGACGTCGTACAGATGGAAGGCCTGTCGGATGCGCTCGCCCTGTAAGCCTCGCAGCATCTGGGCAAACTCCTCAAAGGTGACGTCGTGGCGATGTCCTTTGCCGCCAAAGTACAGCGAAGCCCAGTCGGAGCTGAAATCGAAAGCAATGCCGTTGGGGTCGCGGTTCTGCTCGTAGATACGCTGTAACTCCTCCGACGTGACCGTGCCGGTGCCGCCAACATCGAAGACGCGGAAGGCCATTTCGTACTCTGAGCCGCTCTTCTTCATCAGACTGTCGAAGACGGCCCATTCCGACCGCGTGATTCGGCCGCGCTGATGGCGGTCGGCAATTGTGAAGAAGATGCCGTATTGCTCGCGCTTGATTTTGTGCTGCAGCACGTCAGCATTTATGTTCCTGTCTGTTTCTGTTTCTGTTTCTGTATTTCTCGGTATTTGAATTTTTCCCTCGGTACTTACATAATCTTCATCTGCCGGGGCAATGGCGTCAATGAACTGATCACGATCCATATAGAACTCGCCATCATCTGCCTGTGTTTCATGGGCCTGAAAGCGAGCTTCTGAGTCTTGAGACAGCTCTGGCATCTTGTCCAGACCGCTGTGGGGCTCCTGGACTGCTGGTGCCACTGTGGGCCCCATCGTCCCTGCTTCTTCTTGCTTCCTCTCCTGCCCTGATAGTGCTGGTTCTGTAGTTTATCGCCACCAGCGACCTGTCAGAAATCACCAGTCACAGCTTGCTGCGGATGTGGCAGGAGAGAAGAGGGAGTTGGCGCACAAGGCAAGGAAGGGATAGGCGTGTCTAGCTTTTGAGACTGAGAATCTTATCAAAGAAAACACATGGGCATCTGCTTCTCAGCAGCTGCTAAGAACAGAAGGCAAACGAATGGGTAAAACACAGTGCAGAATGTGCAGTGGTTGAAGCTGACGGATGAAAGGAGCAGTCGCCGTGACCGTCAGTCAGTGCAATACCGATAGCTGTCTCAATTAAATTTCTTAGCCAATGCAAAAACTGGGTCTTTATGCCATCCCGCCATGTGTTTTGCTTAAGCTCATTGAGCCTGGCCAACCACAGAGACTGTGGACTTGGGAGTAGCCGCGTTCTTGCTAGATAGAGTTAGGCTACGGCCGGATCTGCACCTGCCTCCTGTGGCTTGTACTCCTGTGGCGCTGCCTGTCACATGCTACTGCTGCCGTGGCTAAGGTGCCCCATTCAGTAGCTCTACCGGCAACAACAGGCTCTACCGTACTCCATGTCAAAAACTTACATGGCAAGGCTTAAGCAAAGACTGATGAGTGCAGAAGTTATCATTATCATTCAGGCCTATTGCTGTTATGTGCCCAGAGTCCCAGTCCATTTTAACGCCATTTTAACGCCCAAGCCCTTTGGCTCTCCAACTGACCCTCCTGCCGACAAAGTCAATCAAAATCGTTAATATGAGCGAATGTACGAAAACCAGCTCTGACGGGACAGCCTGTCCATCAGTTCTCTGCTCTACTGGTACTCATACCCAGTCCCACTACCATGGCCGTGGCCGTGCCCCTGGCGCAATACCTCCAGCCCTTGCGTGGTCAAGCTGGCTCCAACATTGCTGCTCCGACGGCTGGGCCCGAGTGATCTGATGTCAATGCCACTGTCCTCAGTCTCGCCTCCAAACTTTCCCGGTCCAGTATCGCTGTATCCATCCATCCCGCTAGCATTAGTGCTACCGTTGTGGTTGTCATGCTCGGCTACTTGCTCGAACACTCTACCACCACTGATCCGTCTGCTGGCACGGTCACCCAGGTCGCCAACATCGCTGGCGCTGGCGCCGCCGCCAAACCGCGAACTTGTACTTGATCGGGCTCTCGAATGGCCGCCGCTCGGGGCCGTAGTACGGAGGCCCTTGAGCCCTTGTTGAAAGCACTGCATCAATATCATGGTCAGCCTCTCTTTCTCTTGGAGAGGAGAAGGCGAGAGAGAGTGTGTGTGTGTGTGCAAAGATGACTCACCACTCGTTCCACGTCCTCCCATCGCTCACCACACCGCTGCGCAATCGCCTCCCAGAACTCTCTCCGCACTCCTTCACGCACATACTCGTCCCACACTCTCCGAACCCTAGCCTCATCCCAGTCGGTCGTGCGTAACTTGACCATTAGCCGTTCATGCCGCTTGCGGCACGCATTCCCCGATTTGCTCGGGAAGTATTTTTCGTGGATGTCGTTCCATCCTAGGCCCTTGGACTTGGCATCAAGGAGCATCATGTCTTCACCATTGGTCCACGGTGCCGACTGCTGAGGGTGCATCGTCGGCAGGTGTATATGAGGGTGTGATTGCGAGCGATGATGAGTCGACTGGGTGTGATGTGGCGCAAGGGACGGTGCTAGGGTTTGATGAGTTGCCGTCCCCATCGTCGTCATATTGAAGTTGGTCGACATCATCGGCAGCGAGAAGTCCATGTTACTGGCCGTTGGGTCGGCCGTCCAGATGTTGTGCTGGTTGTGGAGATGTGGCGATCGCCATTGCGGCAGCCCAACCGGAGACGCGATCGCCGTCGCCATTCTGACCTCTGTCGATGTGCTCGGCACTCGTAGATTGTACGGAGCCGACCGTTTAGGTTCTCGCCGGTTCACTTTCTTTGGCATAACACACTGAGCGTTGCTAGGCCAGCGGCTGTGGTTGTGGTGGATGTAGCGACAGTACCTGGCAATACCAGTGGACGAGTGGTTGGCCAACTGGTCAGGCGAGCAAAAGAATAGTCCGTTGACGTCCGGATGGCTTCAAAGGACCATGACCTCATACTCGATGGGAGCTGTATTCGTCCCAAAGACTGGATGTGAATGAAAGATGGTGGAAGCAAGGTCGTCCCTTTTTCAACCCAGCCCGACAAAGACTGGGATAGGCAAGGGACCAAGCTTTTACAATGGATGCTCCTCCCCTTTTCTGTTTATTTTGGTTTCCTTTCGATTCACCGGCCCACGACACTTTGAAACATTGGTGTGGAAGACGAGGGAAGGGGGAAAGGGAGAGCTTAAAACTTGGAATCAAGCGGGCGTCAATTCCAGAAATATAGAAACAGGTACATACATGGACTATTCTTTTCTAAAATCTGATACCGAGTATCAGAAAGCTCAAACAGCCAAATCGATAGGCCCACAAACAAGCGCAGGAAAACAAAGCCGAAAACAGCCCTGCTTAGCTCCGAAGTGCTGCTGTGTCGTTCGAGTTTCATGTGTGATCTACGAATACATGGCAGGCGTCTAATACAACAAAGCTGCCGCCAACTCCGCTTGGATTGGTCTGGTCGTAGCCTGCGGATCATGGCCTCAGGTACGCGAAACCAGCTCTAAGTTCAAAACAGGTAGAGGTGAAAAAAATGAAAAGGACAGGGGCGCACAAGGGGACGATCGCGCGCTTGAGGGAGCAGGACAGGCATATAGTTAGCTAGTTACTAAGTATATGATATATTTGGCATCAAACACAGCAAGCATATTTAGAGGTATGATGGCCGCCAATAGAGTTAGCGAGCGCGCGCGTGTTTTGCCACATACCTGCCGGGAAAACGGGTAGGACCGAAGGGACCGAAGGGGAGGGGATAGATTGGGGGGACGGTCGGCGGGAAAGAAAAGGATGGAAAGAAACGGGCGGCTGTTTCCATAGGGCAAGTAAAAAACTCAATCTCAACAACTCAGGGGTTTGTTTTTACGCGCCTAGTCTCCAGGGTTCTAGGGGAAGAAGCAAGAAAGGGCCAAGCCAGGAACATTTTCACTTGTCTAACTTAAAACTTTAAATGGCTGTGAACTTCGGGAAGTGGGGCGATCGGAGACGACGCGGGGTATCCATTATTGCTGCTTTTTGACCATGGTACAGTAAGCACAGTAATAACAATAACAATAATATGGCATTTTAATCAAAATCGCCCACAGGACCCTATCTCTTTACTATAAACACATTTCCTCAACTTTAAAGCCTTCGACCCGTTGTTACCTCTCTGGATTGGCAAAATGTTAACCGTGTGTTGTGTGGTTGTGTGTGGTTCCAGGTACTCCACATCAGTCCCGAGTCCCGACACACTGGATCCCCGCGGCTCGCTCAGACTGAGTTCGCCTGCCTAAACGAAAAATACGTGCATTTCCAAAATAGAAAAAAGAAAAGAACAGACAGACAAGAACAGACCAGACTAGACAGGGGCAAGGTGAAACAAAAGCTTCAGATTGCCGCCCCGCCGGCCATCCTCGGGCGGCGCTTATTTGGCGGTTACCCCAAATATAGATACAGAATCTCATCACTACCAGTATTATGGGTTTTTAACCGAACTCGCATGCTTTGAACCAAGGGGGGAAAGGGGGGCGGAAAGGCCAGGGAATTGATGATGAATGATGAATGACATGGTTCATTTTTCGTTGCGTGCAATGCTTCAGAAGCCCATGATTGTTGCTTTTTCGATTGGTAGACAGAGCTTAAAATAAGGTACGGGACAAACCAATGATGGGGTACTCTGTAACTCGATTAGACCCTCTGTCTGTCTGTCTGTCTGTCTGTATTTCCTGTGGTAGGCGGCAAGGGAGGGGAACGGGGGCAGGGAGGTGAAAAATAAAAGAAACTGCAGGGGGAGGGCTGGGCGTTTGAACAGTTTTGCTTAACCTTTTGCTTACAACTACTCTTCTGCGTCTAGTTGCATATCGGGGAATAATAGGTAACTCTACATCTCGTGGTTCGGAGGTTTTCTTGTCAACTCAACTTTTATCCCACTCGGGGGGGAGGGAGAAGGGGGGCGGAGATGAAAAAAGCCGTCCCCGTTAGTATGCAAGTTACAGTGTATGCAAGTTACAGTAATGAAGCTGCTGCTAGAGGCAAGGAAGAGACAGAAATCATGAACTCAAATGAATTTATTGTATTTCGTCATATCATAAACTATCATGTCCTTCTTTTGATCTAAGACTTCAATCACCATCATCCGACAGTAACTGAGACGCACATATCAGGTCTTGTGCCAAACATAAAAGCCCAAGAACTCAGATCAAGACACACATTATCTCCGCGACCCCCATCGCCTCTCCTCCTTGGACATCTTGACATACGGCCCGTAGTAGTCTTCGTCCTCGATTGGCGTGACGCAATACACCTGGGGCTTGTCAGAGAACTGCAGCTGACGGCGCGACGACGTGGACGACGCAGAAGACCTGGACGAGGTAGAAGAAGAAGAAGCAGAATGATGGCTGTGCTTCTTCTTCAAGATGCTGCGGCTGGAGCTGCTGTTGGTGTAGGCGTAGGTCGGCTGTTGGCTCATGGTGGCGTAGCCCCGCTGGTTGAGGGTGGTGTTATAGGCTGTTGGACTCAAGGGCGAGGGGGGAATGGGCGAGCGTAGAGGGCCATGGGCTGCTTTGGGTGAGTGAAGGGACAGAGCTGGTCGGCTGGCGGGAGACGCGGTGGCGGCGATGCTGAGCGAGAGCTTTGGCTTGATGCTTCGTGAGGCAATCATGATGACTTGTATCTGGTGAAAAAGAGCTGGTGTGTTGTTTACGTTTTATTTCTTTTTGTGGTCTTATCGGTGTCGTCGTGGATTGACAGACGGTATCTCTAAGACTCCCTAGGCACAGCCTGTTGGGTGAGAGAGCGTATGACGATGGAAGATGATTGATTAGACAGATAGAATGACGTGCAGCGGCAGACAGATTGGAACCAGCCAATCGATAAAGCAAATACTAAAATAGAACAAAGGTAAGGAAATATCAAACAATCAATGTTTGGTGTAGAGGAAAGAGGGAAAAAACAGGTGTAAAACGTGGTGGGCGCGTAGTGCGCAGATATAGACATCGACGTGAGGGGCTGTGGGGGTGTGACAGGGCTCCTTCGCTCAAAACAGTCTGTTCCACAAGTGATTCGGGGGCGCCCGTGCAGCCAACCCCCCGAGATGGGCCAATGACACGCTGGAAGCACCCGCCCTCGCTAAACTTCGACACCAGCATTGGCCCATCTCGGCCACTCACCTGGCTCTCAGGGCTCGTGTAAACTGGGTGATATTGATCCTGCCGGTGACAAGCTGTGCGTTAGTCACTTATTCACCACTGCAAGCGGCTCAAAATCTCAAGATTGACTCGCTGGGCAGCAGAGAAGTTGACATGTAAGCAGCTACACTACAGGCTATCACTTACTGTACCTCTTGCGAAAGCATGGCAGAGTTCAACGGGGATGCCAGCCCCAAGCAAGACGCTAATCCACAGGCGCTGGGTATCGCTCAAGCGGTCGTTGAGACTCTTGACCTCGACAAACATGACCTGGCCGGCGATGCCGTCTGGATTGGGTTTCCAGAGAAAGAGGTCAGGTACACCGCCGCCTCGAGCGGCGTATTCTTGTGCCAGAACTCTCATCACTGTGCCGAGAGCGTCGGCGGGAAAGCATCGGGCAACTTCAAGAATGTCGGCAAGGTCATAGTCGTCCCAGCGCACGCCAACAATGCTTGTCTTCTGGTCGTAGTGCTGCTGCCATACTTGGCTGATGATTGTCTCGGCTTGGCCATTGCTGATTTGATTGACCAAAGCGTTGATCTCGCTGATCCTTGCTGGGTAGAATGCATCTGTATGCAGATCTAACGGGCAGGTCTGGTAGGCAGTTTGAAATACATTGGGCACGTAGGCGAAAAGGAGGTCGCAGAAGAGCAGTCCGAACAGCATTCGCAGGATGCTGCCTTCGGAGTGATAGCCCTTCCAGCCCAGGACCTTTCGATAGTGCGACAAACACATGGACTCGACAGAGACATGCTCAAGGGTATCGAGCTCATCGAGCCAGACTGTCTTAGCCCCTCGAGATGCAGCTACATCTTTGCTGAGCCTGCGGACAGGGGAGTGTTGTCGTTCAATCTTGGTGCCGAAGACGTTGCGCTCGACTGGATTGGCCAGTCTGACATGGCCAAAGTCGTGCTTCTTGCGCAGGGGTATGCGAAGTTGTCTCTCTAGCTTACAAATTCGTTTCTGCAGATCGTAGTGATAGATGATGTGACACTCTGGATCCTCAAGGCCCTGTTCGCAGGTGCGAAGCGCCACGCGTTTCCAGTGCTTCTTATTATCCTGTTCGCTTCGGCCTTGGTCTGGCATCAGAGCGTGCATGTAGTGCTCTTCCAGAAGAGCCTTTCGTTGATACCAACCTCCTCGGCGAGCAGCATGGAACAGGCGCTGGTCCAGCAGCTCGGTCAGCAGTTGGTGCTCTCGTTTGTAGTGCTTGAAGCGCGCGAATGCATTCAGGCCCTTGTGCATGATACGAGTGTAAACCCAAGCAGGATTGAAGAGACGCAGGTATGCGCCTTCTCCGCTGTCATAGAGGCGCTCCTCTTTGCGTTGCTCCTCAGCTAGAAGAGCGTTCCAGCGCGGGTAGATGTGGTCGACAATGTCGAGGAGTTGCTGGTATTGTTGCTTGCCAGGAGTGCCATTGAATTCGAGGAGATTATCGACGCGAAACTGGGTGCGCAAGCTGGCCTCAAATTCCAACAGAATGTCTCGGGACTGGAATATAGCGCTCGAGCGGTGGATCAGATACTGTGGGAAGTTGCGTCGGGAGATCTTTGCCAGAATAAGAGTGGTCAGCGACTTTTCCGTCCACTCGGTGTCGCGGTAGAAGACCAGATGGACTCGTTCAAAGAGCCTTAAGGGTGGCAGTGAGAGTCGGATGCAGCGGCCTGTGTGGTCGAGGATCTTGGCGGTGTAGTGACAGTCTCGGTTGGCGACAGAGACAGCAGCAGTGTGGTCTGAAGGCTCAGTTTCAGAGCAGGAACGGGTGGGGAAAGCGAGGGCTGTCTGCTGGCCGCTGGTTTGGCGAAGATTGTGCAAGAGCTCCTTCTTGTTCTTGCCCCGAACCTTTGCGTCCTTGGCGAGGACTTTGAGCTCGTCGAGCAAGAGTAAGCTGCTGGCTTCGTCCAGTGTGTTGATATGTTGGGAAGAGCATTCAGCAAAGCAGAAGGTGTGGGCCAAGATGGCACCTTCGGCAGGCTTCAGCTCGCCAGGATACAGGGAGGGCGGTTCATGAATAGGCGGTAGCGGATGTTGTTGTTGCAAGGCTTGCACGGACCTGTCGATGTTTGCAATGTCGCGGTAATAGTGCAGATCTTTGATTCTGAACCACTTGCTGGTCTTCCTCAAAAACAGTCTTACGTAGAGATACTGGCCTTCGTAGTCGAGGGTCTTCCAATCTTCAAACAACTTCAGCTCGGCTTCGCTGAAGAGGTGTTGCTCCTCGCTGAGGACTGTGTCGAGGGCAAGGTTGAAGGCGTCCACATAGATGGAGCTCCGACTGCGTGACCACGACCTGTCTTCAAGGCCTTCTTCTGCAGTGTCGGATTCGAGCGATCGAGCGGCTTTGTATGCTTCATAATTGTTGATTGCATCTTGGTCAGTCTTCAGCGGCCGACAGGCGATTTCCAACTGTGTACCTGGGGGCCCACAGTGGGACGCTTCAAGGTGAGCATCGTCGGCCGACTCCTCGTCACCAAAGTCTGGAATTCCATTTCCAACTCCGCTTTCTGCACGAGTTATATTTGTTTGAGAGGGAGTGGTCAGTGGGACATGGCTGTCTGGCAGGGCCTCTACATCTATCTTGACTCGTTTTGGCAAAGGAGTTGGGAAGTTGGCATTGCCATTGGTGGATGGCCGACGAGGACGATCCTCTCTGGCCATACGGTTGTGCATGGGATGAGGACTACGACCATTTATTTAGTAAGCGTAGAAAGTAGATTGGTGGGAGTACAGGATGATGGAGGAGGCAGCGATCGGTTGAGTCATTGCGGGATTACTGTAATTACCGTACTGTACGTGGACGACGGAAAACGCGTGACGCGTGTGCACGCGTGGTCACGCGTGGTCACGGGAGCAGCAGCACGAGTGTGCTGGTCTAAGAACTGCTAATTAATTACCGGTAGTGTACAAGTGTAAGTGTATACGTGCTGGCTATAGTATGGCATGGGGAATTGAATAATTGAATTCACTGTGCCTTCTTCTCGACGCTTTCGTTGGCCGCCGCGTTTTCAGCGTCCTGCTTGAACGACCTCACCGTCCTCTGAAGGCCTTCCTCGATGCCGACCAGGGGCCTGTAGCCAGTCCTTGCAATAAGCTTGTCGCTCTTGAACCATCGATTCATGGACGCGTACTTGGCGCCCTGCTTGGTGAGCCGTCCCTTTCGGCAGGTGATGTTACCAAAGAGCTCTGACAGCGCACCGATGGCGACGGCCCAATCCTTGGGGATTTCCCAGATCTGGGCCGGCTCTACGAAGACTCCATAGCATGCCCAGAGGTAGCGGCCTTGGTCCCAGAAGGTGGTGGGCTCTCCATTGGTGAGGTTGAAGGCCTGGCCATCTACTCTCTCGGTGTCGAGGGGTGCGGCTCTGCCCTCGGCGTGGCGCCTGGCTTGGGCATTGAGCGCTTGGGCAGCGCAGAGCAGGCCATATGCGACATTGCCGACGTAGGTGGTGTCAAACAAGTTTGTGTTGTCGCCCAGCTGGATCTTGAGCTGCCAGGAAGGCGCATGGGCGGCTTGGTAGGTCATGCTATACGCGTAGCCCGACTTGTCTCCCTCCCCGACAATGCCGGCGGGACGAACGGCACAGGTGTAGAAGGCGTCGGCGGGCCGATTGGCCTCCAGGACCGTGCGTTCACTGTAGACCTTTGTCTCGGAGTAGTACTCTGACGGATTTGGGCAGACATAGGGATAGTCTTCGGTGGCGCCGAGCAGGTCCGAGACACCGTCGTGGACGACTGATGAGCTGCTTGTGTGCACGAGGACGCGGCACCTGGTGCTGGCGACTTTGATCAGTGTTTTGGTGCCGTCGATATTGACTTTACGCAGGACGGCCTTAGGGGAATCGAAGGTTGGACTGGCCGTGTTGATGACGACGTCTGGCTTGACCTGATCGAACACCTTGATCAGCTGGTCTTCCGAGGTGATGTCGGCCTCGTGGTATGTGCATCCAGCATATCGGTTGCGCACGCAGTGCAGATCGACCGCGTGGACGGTGGTGGACGAGAGGTCGTAGGAGGGGTATCGGCTGCGTAGGGAGGGGAATCGGTGGTTGGAATGGATGACAACGTCGTGGGTGGCTCGTGGTGCAGAATCAGCCGCTCCAGTGGGAAGGTCCTTCTCGGACGGAAAGTTCAGCAGCTGGTCGACGACGTTGGAGCCCACGAAGCCGCAGCCGCCAATGACCAGGACGGTGCCCAAGGGCGCTGCTTGGGCGGGGGTAGCACGGCCGTGTGGCATGCTGGCGCCGACTGAGTAGGTCGAGTGGTGAGCCGGTGGATTAGAATGCTGCTTGGTGTAGGTACGGCTGTTGTTTAAAAGGTATGGATGGGTATGATGGATGGGAATATGGGACGGTCGGCCAAGTCGGTGGCGGTTTTTTTTTCCTTCGGCTCGGGCCGGTGCGGGTGGGACCACCCGGAACATATCCAAACTATATACGGTAATAAGGTAGTTCGGTAGTACAGCAGTTCGGTAGTTATTACGCTTACAGGCCATGCCATCGATCAAGGCCGGCGGTTGCGAAAGACAGGAATGAGACACGCAGTCAGTCGTTCTGTATCATTCACATTGGAAGTAAAAGCCCGTGTGGTGTGGACAGGGCATCTGCGCCAGCTAAACGACGGCCATGCCACGCCCCGATTGCCATCCATATTGCCCTGCCTGTTTACCCATGCCCATGCCCATGCCCGAGTGCGATGTCTGCCACACATGCTCGCGTGCGACCGAAACAAAGCCGAACGCCGTTCTGAAAAGCACAATCAATCAAATTTAGTCAAATCGTAGTTTTGGTGTCCGTGGTGGGTCGTGTCTCATATTCGCAAGTAGGTTTCGTCCATGTTTAGTCCATGACAGGCTGGCGTCGATTGGTCTAGCAGTATTCCATCGACCGCTGGACGGACCGCCTCAGCCTCCGGTTGTACTCGCGCTTGTCCTCGTCGCTGCCCCACAGCAGCTTGGTGGCCTCGGGGTGGACGATGGTGCGCGGGTCAAAAGGCGGCGATTCTTCATCCAGGGCTGCCACAATGGCCTGCACGTGGCTCTTCATCTCGTCCGTCTTGTCGGGAAAGTAGCAGAGCACGCCGTCCTTGGAGACACGGTGGTGGTAGAGCGCGGTCAGCACACGCACGCGCGGCTGCTCATCGGGGAAGCGAGGCGAGATGGAGATTCGGATGTTGAACATGCCGCCGTCGAGATAGGTCAGGGGCGCGCCAATGTAGGTGATGAACCACAGGAAGGGGTTGTCGTTGTCGAGCGCGAGATCGAGGTTGTAGATGCTCTTCTGCTTGAGGAACTGCTGCAGCTGCTCGAACTGGCGCTGTAGATTGGCGGCCTTGGTCGACTCGCGCTGCTTCAGGTCGATGCCCTCAGCCGCCCACTTGTCGGTCTCGTGGCCGAGGACGTCTTTGATGCGCAGCAGGCGCTTGTGCAGGTTGGTGTACGCAAACTTGCCGTCCATCGAGTTGCCGCTGCTCTCGAACGGCATCTTCTCGAACGCGGCGCCGTCCTTGTGCTGGGGTGCGTGCTGTTCAATCGTGGCCAGGTAGTGGTCGTAGTACCAGAGGAAGCGCCGCTTGCACAGGTCCTTGAACGGGTCGAACTTGGCCAGCCGGTCCAGCCGGTCCTTCTCGCGCTTAGCCTCTTCGTCAGCCTCCTCATCGGCCGAGTCCCAGGCCAGCTGGGCCTTGTCGTCCTCGACCGAGCCGTCGGCCTGGATGCCCAGGGCCTCCTCGACCTTCTGGATGACGGCGATGCGCAGGGTCTCGTGGCGGATCTTGTCACAGTACCGTTCGTTGTTTTTGCGGTCGTCTGCACTCTTGGCATTCTCGTAGCCCGGCTCGTTCTCGTACGGACTGCTGGACATCAGGCTCTGGATTGACCAAAGGATCGACTCGAGGCCCTGGGCCGACGACCACTCCTCGCCGGGCTTCTCGCCGTGCCAGGTGCCCAGGATCGACAGGCACACCTTGCCGCCGGCGTAGATGTTGGGGTTGAAGCGGCAGCGGCCACCGTTGGTGGTCTTTGCGTCCACTTTTGGCGGCTTGTTGGGGTAGTCGTTGGTGAAGCGGATTGCGAACTCGAAGAAGCCGTACTCGTACGGCGTTTGCGGTGGGCCCAGCACCAGGGCCTTGACCAGCCGCATGTCGGACTCCTGGTACGCAACCGCGATCGACAGGTCGCTGCCCTTCTGGATCTGGGCGATTTCCTGCATACCTGGTCAGCCGGGGCATCGACGGAAGGCACGACGGGACGGAAGGCACGAGCCACGAGCCACGAGCCACGAGCCACGAGCCACGGGCAACGAGCAACGAGCACAGCAGAACGCACCTTGGAAATGCGGGTGATGGTCTGGTTCGACATGGTGCTGGCCTAAAAAGCAAACCTGGTGGCAGCAGAGACAGTAGACAGCAGAGGGGCAGGCCGATCTCTCTTTGTCCAGGCTCCTGCGGGCAGCCGCGGGCGGCTCAGTTGCCTAACTAGCGGCTCAGTTGCCTGGAACCGGTGCGATCGAACGCTAGACACGCATAAGCTCGGGGCGGGGCCCACTAATTAGACAAAGCCCTAATAATAATAAGTTACAGTACCGGTACGGGTAGTCTCTGCTGTCAGCCAACGTCTGCACTGCCCACAGCGCACTGACCAGGCCAGCAAGGCAACCACACAGATGCAAACCAGACAGATGCCAGTCAGGCTGGCTGCTGGCTGCTGGTTGCTGGTTGCTGGTTGCTGGTTGCTGGTTGCTGGTTGCTGGTTGCTGGTTGCTGGTTGCTGGTTGCTGGT